>VZRS01008991.1:12398-91454 GCA_013398055.1 Ifrita kowaldi | reverse complement strand
TTTTTTTTTGTTTTTTTGGTCATAGGCTTTAAAGAGAAGACATGTAGCCTCCTTGCAACTTGAACAAAAATAAAATTTTCTTTTACAAGCTTAGCTTTATGAGTTTTATCATCCTTTGAAACAGCCACATTCAGTGCCTCAGGGGAAAGAGAAAGTGATATCATTCCACAGTACAGGTAAAAGCTTTTGGATATTGTTTAGATGCCAGTGATTTTTCTCCCAAGTACACTTTTAATTGCTTAAGACAGATTATTAATTGCTATTATAGACTGTTCAGCAACCCTAACGGCTTATTGATGAAATGCTATCTTCTTGAGGCTCTTGTTTTCATTTACCATGTTATCTCTATGGCTCATTCATTATAATATCAATCTCAGCCCAATTTAATAAAATAACTTTTTCCTGCTTCAAATTACACTCTTCCCCTATACAAACAAAACATAGTAGACCCATCACTTCAAGCTTTTTAAAACACTGCAACAGGTTTGAGCATTTGTTCATACTCTGAGCTTAAAATTCATTGATGTACAATAGTGCTTCTTTCAAGCTTTATTTGTTTTGCTTCGTACCTTGTTCTAGGGAATGTCCAGTTTGTCCAACCCCGCTCTCAAGACTGTCCACCTGCTGATGTACTTTAACACCTACATATGCTTCAGTATGTGAAGAGTACTGCTGTGTTCAGATATACAAAGTATAGTAGAAAGTAGTAAAACTAGATTAGGTCAAAAAAGATGGTGTTCGGTTAAAGTGAAGGTAAGACTGTGTAAGCAAAGCACAGCCACAATACAAAAAGATCTTGCTAGAAATATTTCCACTCCCTTTAGCTCTCAGCCTTTAGAATGTTTTAATTGCATCCAGGGTGTATGAAGTTCAGCCTGAGTAATGCAAAGGACCAAAAAAGAACATGACAAGAAAAGCACAGAAAATAATCAAACCCAAAATATTTTAAGCAAAGTGTAGATTTTTCATTATCCTGCAGAAAGCTAGGATGCATAGATCAGTAATGTGTAAAGAAAATTTTTGACTGATTAGTATATTCACATCTCAGTGAAAAAGCATGAGATGTTTATGGTTTATACAAAATGTATATTTTAAAAGTAGAAATATGAATAAATAATGTGTCCAGTTAATGGACAGAGTAAAACTCCTTCAGATTTAAGATGAGATAATTGAATTTTGGAGACTAAAAATTAATTCTTTTTGGTTAAATTGCGTGTATCAGCAGTGCTATTAATCTTGTTCAGCTCTGAGATGAGCTTCCTGGAGCACTGCAATCTAGGATGGATACCAACAAAAAAATTACTGACTTGTTAAAAGACTGGCATCAAAATCATCATGCAGACTATTGGGTTTTTTCAAATTAAATCTGAACCTTTATTTAGGATTTAAGTTATAATGATGACTTGTAAATATCTGACAGTTTGCAATGGTACCTTTGAACCTCCAAAATTGCTAAAGAGATATGATTGATAAGCCTAATGTAATGGGATGAACTGACTTCCATAAAAATAATGTACACTATTACCAGTCCCCCACTCACCACCTATCCAGTTCTTTTGTGGATGTTTAATTTAAAAGAATAATGCTTGAAGTCCTTTTAAAGTAGCTAAAAATAAACAAGCATGTCTTGGTATAGGCATGTTCAGGTAACAAAGGAATACTTGGCCAAAAACATCCAAACCGAAATAAAAACTTGAAGAATAAAGGATATGTGGTGCTGTAATGTTAACAAATATATTGTGAGGCATTTTACCCTATCCATCCTTTCGTCTTAACCTCTTTCAATGCTTTCAACAACAAAAGGTAAAACACAATGAATGATCCATGTTTTATGTGGAAAGTTGCCAAATGGAGTTCCAATAGAGATTCAAAACATGTATAGAAAGGATATCTGTATTTTTTTCTATAATGAATATTTTTGCATTTGAGAGGTATTCATCCCTCATGTATTAAAAAGATAAGCATTTATAATCTGGTTACTAAAAACAAAGGCAAAAACATCAGGGGCTTTCAAAATGATTGTACGTGAATTTGATCAGCAGAATGTTATTAACACTGCAAGATGAAAAACAAACAGGATGGAAACTTGCAGCATTTGGAGACATAATTATATTCTATTTTTGAAGAACAGAAGCAAACAAATATTTGTTTAAGATTCTCGTCATGCTCAGCTCAGGTATAAAGTTAGAAAATTTTTAATTCCCTACAAATACACAGGATAAAGGATGTGTTAGAGGAATGTGAAGTTACAGAGCTCATCACACTTGAATCGTATATTTCATTTGGATTTGATATAATTTTATATATGGGATTCTCACCTAACACAGGGAGCATTGCTAACTGTCAGACACCAAAAGCAAAAGATTTCTATACTTTTGCGTACACGTGTTTCAGTTAGTGCTGCTACCTCCTCTCACAAAATTACCTGCAGGAAAATTATTCCTCCTTCAGGCATTCAATATTTGAAACCTTTCTAAGATTTCTCTGGTCTGAAAACTTATGCTGAGCATTTGCAGTTGCTAGGTGATATCGAAGTAGTGGTCAGTAATTGTGATTGAAGACATATGGCTTTCACGGCAAATTTCCATTTCATGATTGGTGTTCAAGAAAAATGAAAGGCATATTTTTGGTAGAAGCAGTGCAAGATTTAGCCACTATAAACATATGACAAAGATATAGTAAATGTTCATGTTGTTATAATTCAGTATTGATCAGTTAAATCAAGCATAAAAAACAAGAAAGGAGTGCTGCTGAAACAGATGAGTGAAATATTACATTTCAGTAACTATTTTCCAATAACTCTCTTGACATATTTCTCAGTTTTATACATTATTAATATTCTATCTGTATGACCTCATTGTTAGAAGGATAATAATGTTCTAAAGCTAGTCTATACTCTATAAAGAGTTTGCACTCTTGTAAAGACAAATGTATTCTTGCAACCCTCCTTAAGCATGTGTACATATTTATGTTTGCAATCAGGCTACATAGTTAGTTTTAGAATGAGACTCCTATCAAAGTTAGAAAAAACATTATATCACAATATGTTTTTGCTGAACTTTAGTGGCACTGGTTTTTTTCTGTGCAGAAAATGAAATATGCTTGATTTCCTTTAACCTCCCCCTTCTCTTTAACCAACCACTACCCTTTTCAAGGTTTCTTTTGGGCAGAATGCATCCAGGCCAAAAAGTGTTAAGATTGACCTGGAGTTAGGGCCACATCTAAGTACATGAAACATTTTTCAATTCTGCAGAAAACTACATTACAGGAAAGAAACAGCATCAAGGTTTTGAGAAAATAAGAGATGCAAATAAATTGAAACCTTCAGTCCAGATTCATCGATTGATTTGGAAGAGCATCTTTCTTGTATCCAATGATTGATTAGTAGATGGGAATTACCCAGTGATCAACTGAAACAAACCATTTCAGGAATGGCACCCAATTACACAGAGTGCTTGAAATAGACAGAAAAAAAAGTATAAGCTTTCAGTGTTTTGCTGGTCAACTTTAAAAGGAAGAGTAATAGTCTGTGGTCTACAATAAAAGGGAATAAGGTATAATAAGAAAAGAGGGAAGTCGTAAACACAAAGAGACACAAACCTCACTGACAAATGATAAGGTTGATGATAAGGAGAACCAAACCTGGTCAAGTCAAACTAATTGATGAAGGTACAGCGTTATCACAATTATTTCTCTACTACCTGATCTAGGACGCTGCTAAATGGGACACTAAGGAAAAGAGAAAAGCCATAAATAAAATATATGGTGACACAGACCTGATAGACAAGCGTAAATGAGACAACGATCCGAAACAAATGTGGTCAAGTCACGCTAATTGATGGGCTACCAAGGAACTGCAGGAAAACGAGGAGCTTGCTGCTGATAAGCATGCAAACCTGAGGGTTCAGGATCTTGCCAGGGGTTCTTGGAGCTATGCAAACTGATGATGGAATGTGCACTGGAAGTGGAACAGGGAGGAAGAAAGCTGGAATAGACACACAGGTGCGAAAGAGCTTAGTCACTTGTAAAACAGAGCTGGTCAATGTTCTTGTCTCACTGAGCCCTGCGCCTCCTCACCACAGTCTGTCCTGTCTTCACATAAAACCTCTTCTTGACTATCTCTGTGTAATCCCCTATGCTCTGAGTGTGTGTGTGTGAGTGCTGCAGTGTCAGCTACTGGCAGGATCAGTGTGAATGGAGCTGGCATCAGCAGCGGGAGTCAGGCCAGAGGGGTAGGCTGTGATCTGGCCTGGGGTGGGCCGGACAGAAGGGGCCATGACAGTACCCTAGGGATCCACTGATGCACATGTTGAGTGTGTGCTGTCAGTACTGGGATTCAGCCTCTACCAGAGGAGGGCAGTTGTCTGTCTGTGCAAGTGCTCGTGTCAGTCCTGCAAGTAGGTGATGTTGAAGGCAGCTCCTTGTCTGTGGCAGCCTGTGTCACCATCCTGTGTGTGTCTGTGCGCATCCTTTTTAGTATCAAGCACAGAATAAGTTTCTTGTTATTTTCTCTGTTCACTGATTTCTTTTCATGGCTAATTTACTGTTAGGTTATCTGACACCTCAAACATAATTGAGAAACAATAAAGAAAACATATTAATAAATTTCTCAAATTATTAGAGCTCTCTCAGTCACCTCACTGGAATAGGCCATCCCTGCTTGCATAATTGTTAACTTAAATCAGAGAGACAACTGACAAAATCATTAAATACTTCCACTATATTCAATATCCAACTTGATTTCCCCAGGCTTAAAAAATCAGAAATTTAGAGCTAACTGATTAATCATTGGTAAGATGGCCAGAAAGGTTAGCAATTATTCAATTCACAATTTATCAATAGTTTATTTGTCTTCTCATTCCCATTCTCTGCTTCCAATTTGGATGCCAAATGTGCTTTAATTTATGTTACCAACAAACAGCATCCCATTGAAACGGAATGTGTTGTATATACTCTCTGTTGGAAGTTATAACAGCCTGTTGGAAATCACATAGGTCTAGTTGCAGTTTCGCAAAACTTGACCTAAATTGCCCGACATACTGTCACATTAGGAACCCAGGTGATCCTCTTAGGGCTGGAAATGTTTTATGTCAGTGGTATTCTTCAGAGCAAGACATAGCTCAGGTGCCTTACCCTGCAAACTACAGAAACTAACTGAAAATACAAATATCAAATGCAATACTTCTTCCTAGCTTGAAACTTGGCAATTCAATCATTGGAACGCAAAGTTAGAACATTTTTTTTAAATGAAACTTGAAAAGGGGGAAGGGTATAACAAAGGACTTTTTTTTTTTCACTAAGCTTAAAAAGGCAGTAAGAAGTGCAACTACTTAGGTTAGGGTTCTTTCAGTCACTAAAAAAAAAAAAAAATTGGAAAATAAATGCCAAAACTGAATAAAAACTGTATTTTGACTAATAAATCCAAGTTCAATCATCGAGTGAGAAACTGTGGGTATGAAAGTGAGAAAAAAAGATTTTTCCTCTGTAAGAGAGAAGAAACTTGATAGTGATCTGCAAACATAATATATAGCTCTAGAAATATTTCTACTGTGCTCCACAACTACTGATGACATCTCTTGACTTCTTCTGGAAATATAAAACTGACAGAAAATCCAGCCACTGAATAACATATAATCATAAAATCTATCAATCATAGAAATCTCAAGTTTGGAGGACCCACTAAAGATCATCGAGTCCAACTTCTTGCCCTGCACAGGACACTCCCACCATGAACATTGGAAGTTCATAAAGGAAATAATGCAGTACAATACGATCACAATGTTCCAAAAAATCATGTAAAACATACATACTTATATTAAAGATGTATTGTTTCTATTCTAAGCATACATGTGGAAAACGAAAACCAAAAACAGTGTGACACAGATTCCTGCTTTTAAATTAAGATATTGGTACATGATACTGCTTATATAAGCACCTCAGATGCTTTGTGAAAGGAAAACTAGTATACATTAGAAAAATTACACTGCATTAAAAAAAAGTGGAAAATGGAACTGTGAAGAAAAAGAAATAACAACATAGGTGAATGCCCCATTTACATAAACTACACCAGAGAATTTATATTGAAATAAATGTTAAACAATGAGGAAAACATAGTGTTTATTCTTATTCTTGTCACTTAATATGTCAGAAGTAGGATGTAGTGGGTTGACCCTGATTGGATGCCAGGCAGCCACCAAAGCTGCTCTATCACTCCCCTCCACAGCTGGACAGGGGAGAGAAAATATAACTGAAGTTCATGAATCAAGGACCAGCAAAGATCTCTCACTGAATAGCATCACAGGCAAAACGGGGATGTTAACTGAATTTTATTACTAACAATTATTACTACAATCAGAGCAGGATAATGAGAAGTAAAATAAGACCTTAAAACACATTCCCCCCACCCCTCCCTTCTTCCCAAGCTCTACCTCCTACTCCAGCAGCACAGGGAAACAGGGAATGGGGGTTGTGGTCAGTTCATCACACATTTTTTCTCCTGCTGCTCACGGAAAGAAGTCCTGCTGCAACATGGAGTTCCTGCCACAAGTGACAGTTCTCCATGAACTTCTCTAATGTGAGTCCATTCCACAGAGAGCAGTCCTCCACAAACTCTGGTTCACTTTTCCATGGGGTGCAGTCCTTCAAGGACAGGCTGTTCCAATGTGGGTCCCCCACAGGGTCACAAGTCCTACAGGGAAACCTGCTCCACCATGGGCTCCTCTCTCCACAGGTCTGCAGTTCCCTGCCAGGACCCTGCTCCAGGACAGGTCTCCCACAGGGTCACAGCCTTGTCTCACAGGCATCCACCTGCTCCAGTGGGTCTCTTCCATGGGCTGCAGGTGGATCTCAGCATCCCCGTGGTCCTCCATGGGGCTGCAGGGGCACAGATGCTTCACCATGAGCTGTACCATGAGCTGCAAGGGAATCTCAGCTCTGGTGCCTGGAGCACCTCCTGCCCCTCCTTCTGCACTGATCTGGGTGTCTGCAGAGCTGTTCCACTCACACGTTCTCACCGCGCTCTTCTCTGGCTGCATTACATCTGCAAAATAACCTTCCCTCTTAAATGTGTTATCACTGAGGTGCTACGACCATTTCTGATTGGCCCAGCCTTGGCCAGCAGCACACCCGTCTTGGAGGTGTCTTGCATTGGCTCTGCTGGACGTGGAAGAAGCTTCTGGCAGCTTCTCACAGAAGCCACCCCTGTAGCCCCCACTACTAAAGCCTGGCCATATAAAGCAAATACATAGGGGAACAACAATTTAGTAACAACGGAAGGATGGCTGAAGAAGCCAGTAATAAGTCATCCAATATCTGTTTTTCATGCATCAAAAAAGAGGCAACTAGAATCACACAAGACACAGTTAAACAATGTTAGACAATATTAAGAAAGAAATGAAAAATACCACTATCCCACTGACTCATTTCAAAGTACATTCACCTTCAATGTTCTCTTTTATGCAGACATGCAAAAACTACTTCAAATTCATATGAGATTCAGATACTGCGAAACCAGAACAAAGATGCACTTTGAATACTCAAATTATCTGATGTATAAACTATGCTGGTAGCTTTGAAAAAACAAATATGAGATCCATACCCTCATGGAGAGCTGCCTGAGACTCAGAAGGTCAACCTGGCATCTAAATTGATACCAGGGGCCTATATTTGTACTAAATTTTGTCCATCATGTTCCATGGCTGTGAAAACAGTAGGCAGGGAATGATTATTCAGAGCTTCTCAGTGATAAGATATGGGCATTAGCAGGTAGCAGATTTAAAGACAGGTAGAAGCCAATACATTGGCACACACGCTGTGCCCGTGCTTGTGCAGGTAGCTCATAGGGGTGCTGACTGGCATGCCTCAAGTACACCTTGGCTGTCCTCCTCTCTCCTCCACTGGATCCTCGCTCTTCAAATGTGAATGGCACCATTAAGGAGCTGTGGCACAGCTACTGCTCATTATAGGTAAGAAGACTGAAAGGTACTTCTCAAGCAAAAGAAGGAAAGAAAAGTGAGCTTAGAATATTGATTACATGAACTTTTCATTTCCTACTGGGTAGAGAAATCCAAGTGAGAATTTGCAGGACTGAGAACTTTTTATGAATTAACAAAAAAGTACAGAACAATGAAGTTCAACTCTTTCTGTCGAGCAGAAATACAAAGAATGGACTTCCATAATCTTATATCAGTGTATTAATACATGAATGAAAAGGCACTGCAACTGCTCAGGGATGAGCTGTCTAATTCCCAAGGTCACCAGATGATTTAGATGTTCACTTTTATTTTTCAAATGTAGCTAAGGACCCCAATTGGACAAATTGATGGGGAATTCATTTTTAAGTCACTTTTCCATTATCTTGAAAATGGGACCATTGGAAAAATCTGGTGACTTAAGAATGTGGAAATTAAAATACTGATCCTCTCAAAAATACTGACACCTAAACAACACTACATCCTTAATAAGGAAGGAAAGATAATAAAATGTATCAAATATGTATCATTACAAAACATTTCCTGGAAGCCTTAAGAGGAACACAGATCATGATGATGCTATTCTCTTCATCTGCATCTAGCCCTTTTTAAACTATGCTGAAAACAATTTTGCTGGTGGACATTTTAAAGATGAAAAGAGTGGACAACATCTATAATTTTCACCATACCGGAAAGTTCATGGTCTCCAGCAGTAAAACAATTCAGATGAACTGCAATAATAACCTCACGAATCAATACATCTTTTAGGCAGAGTATTTTGCAACATTGACCTATACCATCTGATGCACTGAATGTATTTTTCTTTCCTGTTACAAATGAATCATTCTAGAATCCCATTAAGGTTGTTACTGTACAGAAAGTAACTATGGCACTAAGTTATTAGTCATCAGAATCTAAACAAATGTGATAAATTGCAACATAGATTTTGGCTTTGGTATGATTTCACTTTATACAGAATCCCTGAAAGCAATATGTACTTGATTGATGGAATCTGTTTGTTCTGTTCTAATAAAACAAGCTTGCTCTGTCCTTACACTAAAAAACAGTTGACGAGCAACACAGTAATATTGTAATATTTCTGCCAAAAAAGTCATCATGGGCATGTAGTACCTGAAAGGTCACTACAGTCCCTGAAATTACCTTGGCTTGCAGCAGGGTGTTAAAAACACCAAGGTTGTGATTTTGATCCATGTATGGGCTATTCACTTAAGACTTGGATTCCATGTGAGTACCTTCCAACTCAGAATGTCCTGTGATCCCATAAAAACTTAGCACCATGACACCTGTTGCACACATGTAGAGGAGAAATACTGCCCTTGAATTCTTGTCTTTTAACTTTTTTTGTCTTTTTGTTTTCCAGAATTTCATATCCGTATATTATAATCTTTCATTCCCATTTAAAGTATATTCAGACACAGAAATCAATGGTGCTGACAAATCCGACCTTCTGAAATATTTCAACTTGTTTTGGTGGAGAATGATTTTAAAGAGAGTGTCTGATTCCAATTGGTTGTGTATTGCTATCAAACAAGTACCAGGCAGAATGAAAGACATACAGACCTGAATTTTCCCTTGTGTTATTCAGGGTGTTTTTCATGGGGACATATTTTGTTAAAGATCTTATTGACTCTTGTATTATGGAACTATTACAAGTTCAGCCCCTAACAGTTCACCCCATCTTTGAAGTGAAGTTCTAAGCACAGACTTGTTGAATGATACATTTAAGACTAAAGACAGAGATACCAGTGAGCCAGAGAGCATGTTTAGCAGGTGAGTCAGAAGACCTACAGTGTCTGTTCACACACTCACAAAAGAAAATAATTTAAAACCTCTTCCAATTGGTTGTGTGTATTTAAACCCTGATGGTGTGCACTAGCCAAGCTCTCACTCAGGACTGGACTCAACACCTGAACTCAATTGTTATTCAAATAGAGTTCAGGCTACCTCAACCTAAAGTGCTCATTAACCTCCTACAAACAGCTGTAGCTGCAGGGTGGGCACAAGCCCTATAAATCTAGCCCTGGGAGGAGCCAAGGTTGGGGTGGTTGTTCCTGGTTGCTGTGTGTTGTTGGAGTTCTGCTTTGAGAAATCCTAATCCAAGACTCAGAAGACTGTGAGCTCTGGCACAAGTGGTGACCCCAATGTGATACCAACCACACAGTGTAACAACCACCGTGGCAAAATTCCTGTGGTCCGACACACCCAAAGAGGTGAGGACTGCCACGGNGGCACAAGCCCTATAAATGTAGCCCTGGGAGGAGCCAAGGTTGGGCTGGTTGTTCCTGGTTGCTGTGTGTTGCTGGAGCTCTGTTCTGAGAAATCATAATCCAAGAATCAGAAGACTGTGAGCTCTGGCACACCTCATGGGAAGAGATCCTGGAAACTGCAGCATTTTTTCCCCTAAACCATGAACAAAACCTGAACTGTTTGGAGGACTTTCATCCTGATTAAATATCACTTATGCATTTTACATTATATTGCTGTTAAAAATAATCTCAGGAACTCAGGACTTCAGTTAAACTCCCACGTTCAGGTGAATACTGAAATGCATAAACCCCAGTATTACAGATACTTTTCTGTTTTTTTTTTTTTTTGATCCCCATAGCACTTCTAGTCTACATGGAAGCAGAACCTGAATGACAAGGGTGCAGGAAGTCTCTGTTCCCAAAGGACACTAGAATCAGTGGGAACAATATCCAGCCATGGTGGAAGGTCTTACATATGCTTCTGATGTGAATCTTCTGTTAACTACAGTTAGAGTCACTCATGTCGATTTTCTGGATCACCAATATTTAGAATGAAATACTTATCTTATCCCATGTAATTTTTAAAAACATATGGCACATTTGTGAACTAGAATTTGTAACACATATATTCATCTGTTGAATTTAGCCTCTCTTTTTGTTCTTCCAAACAACTGCACACATAGGATGTGCAACCCTCCAATTATTTTATATTTAAACTTGCTTCATAAGGTGCAGGGTTTTTTCCTTTACTGTAAAGGTTATGAGAATTTCTGAACAATGTGGGTGAAAGTTTGCCTTATATTACTTCTGCTCCCTAAAGGAGTGATAACAGAATTCAAATGTTTTACCTGAATATTATTTCTCAGTATGACAGACAGAACAGCAGTACTCCATCAAATTAATCATGATACACTAGACATGGAATAGGATTATAGATAACACAAGTTATTTTCAATTAGAGTACACATTTTGAATGATTTACTTGCATAGCTCTATATCTGAATTAAACTTTTATACTTCAATAATTAAACAGTGTTGTCCTCACGGCCTTTTAGCACTAGCATAGAAACATAGCATGCAGGTTTATATATTATACTTTCTCTCCAAGGCTATCAAGGTATATAGTAGAATAGTTATTTGAATTCATTATCACAGAGGTACAAATTGATTTTACCAGCCTAGGAAGATTTAATTCATTTAAAAAGCATGTCAAGGAATAAAATTTGTCAAGAAATTGCATCACTGTGACACAACTTGGTTTGAAATTTGTAATAAAATACTGAGCATCTATTAAATCACAGATATATAGTTTAACAAGCAGATTTTGCATTCACTGTTTTAAAGTTTGGGATCAATTCTCATTTATACCAAACTCTGGTTTGAATAACAGGTGGCCTAACAAATAATACTTTTTGCAATTTACATAAAAAGACAGTTGAATTAATAGTGATAGACTGACACATTACTTCAGCATAATAAAGGTGCATTAGCTTAAATGAAAAGCACAGCCTTTTATTTTCCTTAATAGAACTAAAATATCAAGGAAGAAAACGTCAAAATTCAAATCCACCTGAATGCCCCATTTGACACTTAATGAAGCACAAGGCTTGAGAAAGTTAATGTGTGAAGATACTGAAGTTAACAGCGTTCTTCAGCAATGCAATTTTCAGCACAGGGAGATACTTTTCTATTGTTTGAGACTTACTGTACCAATAAGGAATCTTTGTCAATTTGGCAACATAGGACGAATAAAAAATATTTCCATATTTATTGTATTTCCCTGTTCTCTATCTATTGCAGCTATCATAGCATCTCAGATATGTATAACTAGAACAAGTTTCCAGAATGACAAAATCCATGGTCCATCAATGTCTTATAAATGAGTATTCATGGGAGATATTTGAAAATTACACTTGATTTTCTAATATTGATCAGAAATTTCAAAAATACCCATTGAGTTTCTGTAACACTGCCACTCTTTCTGACTGACCCCTCCTCTAAGCAAGATTTTAATGTATACTCAAGAGTAGCTTTTTCTAAAAAACAGACAAACAAACAAACAAACAAATACCTAAACTGAAGAGGAAGACGTGTGAGAATGTTTGCAGTCAGTTGGAGACAAAAAGATAAGACCTGAAGAACTGTTAATTTTAGTGATAATTTTCTCATTCTATAAGACCGCACAGAAGCCTTTAATACACTGATTTCCTAAAAATCAAAACTAATGTTTGACATGTTGATACATTTTAGAAGGCTGAGAAAGATGCTTGCTTTTTATCTTCTCTTAATCTGGTATAGATCCGGACAAATGCAGAATAAAATTAATCAACACAACTTTCCAGTTGAGCAAGCTCTATGGAAAAATATCAGTTACATAGCCTTACAAACAAAAAACAATAATAAATTAAAAAGCTTTCAGTTACTTTCAGCTAAAAACTGGTAGACAAAGCAAATAATTACTCAGGAAATAAAACACTTTATAAAATACTATACACCTAAACTTTTACACAGAAACAATATTAAATTATTACAGGGAAACAGAATTCTAATTATCGTATTAGAAAAAAAATTGAATCAACCCTAGGAATGTAACAGCATTATTAAAAACAAAATGAGGCTACCCTGTGAAAGCAGTACTGCACTATTTCATCTTTCTGTGTGTGTTGGTTTAACAAATGTCTCCATTCGTACTTCCACTTCTTAATAGGATCACCCTAACTACAGTGTGTTTGGTGGTGCAGTGCAATCCTTCCAACCCAAAATCACTCTGCAAAACAATCTCTTCCTACTGGCGTTATATCATTTATTGCATCAGCCAGAAGGACAGACCTGTTTCATTAATTTTAAGCATTGCAGGTTCAAAAGTTCATTTCAAATTTTGATGGAATTTTCATGTCTGCTCATCAGAGACTGAGAGTTCTAGGGAGCACAGGAAAAGTGTAATTGAAATAAATGTTATTTTTGGTAGACAGGTAGATACTATATTTTTTTTTTTTTTTTTACCCTGTAATCCAAAAGATGTCTCTCTAGCTAGAAAAATATTTAAAGTTTCTTTTAAATATAATCTTCTTAGGAAGCAAAGTGCAAACAAAAAAGCTTCAGACTAAGGGGAAAGAATCCATACTCTTTTCCTACAACCTGAAAATACAGTGCAAGTGATTTACAAAATCACTTTTTTTTTTTTTTTTTAAATCCTAGGTTTAATACAGAACAAATTACCTATCATATAGTTACTGATTTGACTTTTCCATAAAGAACAAATGCTGAACTGCACAGGAGAGCTGATGCACAGGCTGTCTCCATCTGGTGATTAAACAAAGTGTGATTTATTTCAGATACAGTAATGAGGGATTAGGAGGGGATGAGGCAGAGAATTTTCTGCCTCAGCATATCATAAGGCTTCTATATGCACAGGCATAACAAAGAATGGAACAGAGGGGAGAGAAACACAGAAGAGCTCCAAACACAGCAAACCACAAATGCTGTCAGTGAGGCATTCTTCCAAACTATTTAAGTATTTGGTGATGAATGTACACACAAATCTGTCAGGAAAAAACAAAAAAAACCCCAGTACGCTGTATGTTTAAGTAAATTATCTGCTCACTCTAGAAAAATATAGGGAAAACTATTTATTTACTACTGTCGTGCAGAACTGTTCATTCATGATCTCACTCTGATGGTGTCCTACTGTCCTATAGGCACTTGTTATAGGTGCAAAAAGACTGGCCACCACGTAGTGCAGCTGATACCTTTTCTTCCATTGTAGCAGCTGCTCATTTGGTTTTTCTCTCTCCCTTTGACCTCCTATGCCCCAGACCCACTGAGGATTTCAGTTGCTTCACCTAGGCTAAAAGCTCAGGCCACTCTTTGAGAAGGTGGAAATTCCTGTCATGTGGACAGGAATGATTAACCCAGAAAAATTAGGTTGTCAAATGTGTAGTAAAAATACATCCAGTAACTTTCACTGTATCGTCATGCTTTGATTTTGTCACATTGGTAGTATGACTTTAGAAGAACAGAGGTCAGCAGGAAAGGAAAAAAACTTGCTCAATCCCCTTGTTTTCTGAAGTTTTAAATCCCTTTTTCAAACTTGAGAGAAAAAAAAGGTTGGAGTAAAGAGAAACAAGCTCAGTAAGTTGTGTCCCATTTTCCTTAAAATCTATGCTCAGAGGATTTCTTCCACAGGCCTTTCTTCAATTTTCTGTTCTCTGAGAAGGTACTTTTTTCTAAACACAGACAAACCAGCAACTTCTTTAAGCATCACCTGCCATTCATGACAGGCGCAACAACTTTTGCTGTTCATTCAGACTCATGATTATTTTCTAATTTGTTTCCCCCTTGCTGCTCCACTGTCAAAATATTCTAACATCTCTTTAACTGCTGTTTAATAACTAACAGCAGCTTCACATATTTTAAAGAACAGAGGAAGACTATTTATTTTATTACTTCCTCAAAGACTAGCACAGTGAATAATCATGACTAAACGTAATGAATATTATCAGAATCAGTGAACTGCTTTTCTCCAGTCCCAGCTCCTGGAGTTCACATAAAATAATCTGTAATTTTACTGCAAAAATAGGAGCAGTAATCTGTTGTATCATTTAAAAGACACATACTCTTGCTATGAAAAGTCGCACCACAGGAGTAAGTCTATTGACATAGTCTCCAATCTATTTCAAAGAAAATAGTAAATCATCACAAGAGTCCTGGCAATTTCACATTAATTTTAACTGCTCCGAATGCCTTTTTAATTTTGATTCTCTCAAAATGCAATCATAGAATGTCATAACTGAAGTTTTCTAGCGGGATTAAATCAACAACCTCATCCTTGTGTGGAAAAAAATGAAACTATTTAAGAATGGGAGAAAAATATCTTTGTCTCACACACCAAAAATAACAGCAACATGGAGCACCCTTTTTGTAGCATTGTCTCCAAGTGGATACCTTTCCTCAGCTGCAACTTTCCAATTATGAGTCCTAGTCTGTATTCTTCCAGCACTAGAAATTACTTTACATTTCAGTTAGAAGCCTGAAAAAAAACCTGTTAAGAATTGACTTTCTCTTTAAGAAAGGTGACAAGAATCATAGCCTATGAGCTAGTGAGACATCATGCAACTCTGCAGTACCTCTAATGTAAAATTACATTATCAAAGTAAATTGGAGATGTTGAGTGAGATTACCGCTTTGTCCTTTTAATAACTTTTAATAACAGAACACATTAATAGTATCACAGTTCATATTGAATCCAGTAAAAAAAAAGAAAATCACATTACAGAATGCCTGCAGAACTTTCACATATGTTGCATGCTGTAAGAAATGTCACCTCATGTAATTGCTACGCAATTATAGATAACTATTTCTGATGTTCTCTCCACACTTCATTTGCAGTGCCACTGAAGAAATCAGGAAATGTTAAATTAAATAAACCTTCTGAAAATCAGGGAACAGTCTCAGTAGGCATCTCAGGCATAATCTTGGGATAGTAAAACTGTGGGTTTATCATAGCAGTGCCAATAGAAATTCAAAAAATATTATTATCCTGTTGAGTCATGAACTTTAGAGACACTGTTGCAACACCAGGACACAATTCTTTGTGCGACAAGCCATTATCTGTTGTCCCATTGCTATAGACCTTACTAAAATGTCACCCCCATCTTTCTTGTAACACTTTGAATCTAGGTGATAGAACAGGGGTTCATGAGCATTTCATTATTGAATACTATTGTTCACACAATAGTACTCATGCTGTACATGCACACATTTTTGTGGCTGTAGAAATTTTGACATGAAGCAATATTCCTCAGAAAACTCAAGTTAATAAATCACTGGTTTCTTTTCCTTTTGTTACAATCCGGTTTAAACCCAGAAGAGCAAGGAAAACTAGGGCTCTGTGTATAAATCGGAAAGAACGTAGAAGGTTCAAAATATACCCAAAAACGAGACGTTGGTGCCAAAAACCTGATATTTTTTATTTAATAGTAAAAGAGGCAAGGAGAAAGAAAGACAGATAGAAAGGACAACATAAAGAAAGAAGAAAAGAAGTATGCTTGGGGGTAGGGGGACAGGAGGAGAGTGACAGGGGTTAGGTGGAAGCATATCACCCATCTGAGTGTCCAAACGACGTCTTGTTGCTCCCCTCCACCTTGTCTTCTGGTGGTGAGGGTCCCCTGCTGCCGCACCACACTGCCACATGCCAAAGAATATAGAATCCAGTGGATTAATCTACGCTTTGGGCCAGGTGGGAACACCCACGTGCCTCCCTTGCAGGGGCCAGCTTGACACTGTCCCTGGCAATACTGAGGGTCTGTTGCATCATCTCTGGTGCAGGGTCTGGGGACCCCTTTGGGGGGGCCTTTGATGGGCCATGCCACCCCCTCTGCTGTGGAGAAGCTTTTTTCTCTCAGCTGGGCTCCTCTGCACAGTGGAGGATGGGCAGTCACTGCGCCTCTGACCAGAGGCTTCTCCAACAGACACCCAAAGCCTCTCTCCCCCCACCATTTGGTGGGAGAGTGTGTTCGAGCCTCGCAGCTGATAGCCCTGGGGCTGTGAGCGCCATTCCTGAGGTGTTAAGCTTGTGCTTTGTGAAAGTCCCCAGCCCAGAGTTGTTACTTTATCTTGTCGTCATCATCGAGCAGTGTAAGGCCTCAGTCAGGGCCCCTTCCAGGGTGTGGCGGTCTTCTCTGCAGCTTTTGTAATACAATTTTGAAAGTCCTTCATGAAAATGTTTAAATTATAATATTTCAGTCTCTGACACCTTCTTTAAAAAATAACAGACCTAGCAAATCTCCTTCATCCCAGAGAGTATTTTGTAAAATAAAAATGCTTGGTCACTATTTGAATGCAACCTTACGCATTCAATTAAAACCAAATTTAAAAACAACCAAGCAGAGAAGCCCTGAACAATTGGACTATAAACTAGTTATTTGACTGTCTTGTAAGGAGTGTTCCCACGTTCCTCTTTTGCTCATAAGAAGATTTGAGTGCACCAGAGGTCCTTTCCAGCCAGTAATCCCATGACTAAGCCTTCTCCACCTAACACTTTCACATGTCTCACTGAAAACACAGGTGTTCAGAAGACATAAAGCATAGTTGCATTGGAGGGCTGAGGACACAAATACACACACAGTTCTTCATAAATGTCCCTGTTTTCGTAAAAATAAGTCCATTCAGATGGGCAATGATGAATGCCTTTGTCAGCTACAGTTTCTTCAAGCAGTTGACTCCTTACAACACAAATACAGGACACACTACCTACACCAAGAGACTAAATCAGAGAACTGGGATTACCACTTTCATACCCATGTAAATATCCACATGTAGCATAAAAGGGAAGGCATGTAAAAGTGGCAACACTTAAAGAGCAAAAAAAGTACTGTAGAGATAATACTATTTTCGTGACTGATAATATATACTACTAATTTCATCATTATTAGAACAAATTAATTTCTCTTTGCTTAGTATACAGATGCAGGGAAATTAGGCTTGTCCTTTTCCTTTCGGTTTATTCTTAATTTATTATTTCTTTATATATGTGCTCATCTATGTAAAAAGGTCCTTCCCAAATCATATTAGGTCTATTATATTTTATTGTCAGAATCTTCTGAGTCTACTTGCTTGTCTGAAAGCTATTTAATGGTCTTCTGCTTTCTTTGTTTTCTCGCTTGCTTGAAATAATAGGATTTTTCCCTACCATTCAATATATTGAACCAAAACAAACAAGCTAAGGAAGCTCTTGGAAATTGGTATACAGGTTAATACTAACGTTATTCATGACATTTCATGCACAATTATTCAGTTACTGCCAGAGATGTCATAACAGTTGTCAAATGTTAGTTGGCAACTATTAGTTGATTCAGTGGTTACTCACCAAAATACAGTACTCAGACTATGAAATAACCAATAAAAACACTAAAATAAGCTTATTAACTCATGAGTTTTATGAGCTTCGTTGGGGCTTAAAACCAGTGTTATGAACTTCATTGATGCTACTGAAAATACTCTTGAACCAGTATTTGATAAAAATAATATGCATGAGGCAATAAATGTTGAGACTGCTTGGAAATTAACAGTTTTATAAGAATATTCCTCCAGAGACCACAGAAAATATGCTGTTCAGCACCACTGAAAGAGTTAATAGAAAATAAATTGACACCCAGAAGTCACTCAAGGCATAAAGTGACTATATTCGAGAACAAATGATAAGCTGTAATGGCTCAACTCTAAAAGGGAGTATTTCTTTATTCTGTAAAAAATACTTTAAACACCACTTCAACAAACCACCCTGAAGAACCACAGTATGCAGACACTAAAAGTTAACTTTGAATACTAAAATGAACACTCCATATTGCTCCCACTATGTCCTTGGATATACTGAGGGAATTTATGATCTTTAATGTGATCTAAAACTTCCCTAGATGTCTTTTATTCAAAACTAAAACTTAAAGGTGGAAAAGCCATGAAAATAGCAGATGCCATGCTACTGGTGTCACAACAAACTATAGCATAGGATCTTCTCATAAGTACAAATAAATCCCTTGTGCATCTTCACAGGCTGTTGCATTTGTAGCTGAGTATTTCCAGTTTGGTTTGTGTCTCCCATGTGAATAGGCAGTGAAAAAGCAGCATCATTTCAGCTAATAAAAGATGTTCAAACTTAAATTGGCTGCAGTACCACAAAATAAGACAAAAATAGTTTACCTATTGCCTGAAAATTGCTAAGTGTTCTATGATGAAGCTAACAGACGGTGTGTGTATTTACAAGTTTGAAAGATCCTTATTTACATAATACACAAAAAAGAGCCTAAGAAAATGCAGCAGAGCAATAGAAGTTCCAACTTCATTTAAAAAAAAATATAAAATTTCTCTGTAGGGATTCAGCTGAACAAGTCATAGACAAACCTACCATGTTAAATGTAGGCTACTAAAAACTACAAAATACAAAATGTTCATTGGTACCTCCAAATGGGAAGGGCAGTATAAATGCACAAATGTTAGGCCTTGGAAACAGTTACTATAGCCTTGTCACCCTATGTCCAAAAGCATGACAACTTGCTGACCTGTAACATCAGTGCCATCAAGGAATTCACGTGGACTCAGCCACTTTAGAAACAGCTGAACTTCATTCCGTTGCATGGCACATGCCAAGAACTTTAGAAAGAGTCAAACTTTTGTGGAATCAAAAAATATTAACCTAAACTGGTCAAGCTTTAAAGTTGACAAAATTTAATACTACTACTTTTTAAAATGTTCTCAACATTCTAGAATAATTTTTATCTGTACTATAAATATAGAATTCTGTTTCAAATTAGCAATCTGCCAGTCATACATAAGAAGACATATATGTTTACAATAAATACTCTTGATCAGGTGTCCCGTCCCTCTGTAAAAAGGGAGTCGGGGAGGATTCTTTTTAAGTTTTCTCAGACGAAATTAAAGCGCATACGTGTCAATATTTTATCTGAGAACTGTTTATTGATAAAGAAAGATAAGTGTTCCTACCAAAGGGGGGATAGAAAGGGAGCAAAGAGGAGAAAAGAGAGACAGGAACACAACACGGGGACAGATCGTTACCGCTGTACCCCCGGCGCCCTGTCAGTGCCAGCTCGGCAGACGGAGCGTGTGTGCCGCAGGCTGCGATGAGTCTGCGTGGCTCCCGGGGCGGGCTGGGCGCGATTTCCGAACAGCAGCCGGCTGCGTGTCCCTCCCGTCGGTGAAGAACAGGCTGCCGCGGCCACGGCCGCACTCGTGGAGCAGCTGCGGCTCTCAGGGCCGGGGCGCGGCGGCGGCGGCCGCTCCGTCGGGAAACAGCGGAGCGCTGGGGTGCCGTGGGGTCGAGCTGCCTCGGGGAAGCAGCGAAGCGGGGCAGGACAGGTGCGGACAGGACAGACAGCCAGGGAAGCAGCAGGACCGCAGGGAGAAAAAGGCGAGGAGGGACGGGGTGGGTGGCAAGCTGAGCCTCCGGGCAAGCCCCCACTCCCTCCGAGAAACCCAAATGAAATGACCCTGGGTTGTGGTGCAGCTCACTGCTTTTGTGTGCTAAAGCCCCTCCCACAGCCCAATTTCCTGGGCATTTTTTCCCGGGCAGCCGGGGATCAGCCCCACCAGCAAGGAGGGGTCGGTCGCAGCCCGATCGCGGAGGCTTTCTGTGCCCTGATCGGCTGCCGGGCGAAGCCTCCCCGGGGACAGGGCTCCCAGCATGTGTACAGCCCCCGGAGTAATTTTTCACCTCATGTATAACACATGTTGAGACATAAAGGAAAATCAGATTGGTCCCTCTCAGCAGGTCTCTTTCAATACCCGTAATTAGAACTGTTTCACACTGGAACAAAGTCTGAAGCCAAATTCTAGGTAAAAAAGTCTAGTGCATTTCTCCCAAACACATCCACAAAACATCAGACCCACCCAGTTTTCTCATCCTATTGAAAATATCTTCAGGGCAAAGGGCACATAATTATCCAGAAACAAATTTGTTCAGTCATGTTTTGTTGTATCTATGCCAACACATTGATAGTGCAGTAATTATCAGAAACTTTTCCCATGTACCGTAAGTTATCCCACTGTAGTTGATTCCAGAATGTATCTGGGGAGTTAGGTTACAGCTCTTTCTCATATAATGTAATTCCAAACTCCCATGTTCAGTAGCCCAGATGGGTCCTAATTTCACAGATTCACAGAATATTCTGAGTTGGATGGGACCCACAAGGATCATTGAGTCCAACTCTTAAGTAAATGGCCCGTACGGGGATTGAACCCACACTGTGGCATTATGAACAGCATGCTCTAAACAACTGAGCTTGTCTTAAGGTGATGTATTGTTATTTATGATGTCAGATCCATGTGCTTTGATTCTCCAAGCAACAAAAGAAATTGAGAAAATCTGGAGCTTAATTTAAAATTCCTGAAAGAATAAAGAGTCTGGAGAAATTATGCCTTTATTGCTCTGAGGATGTTTATGTCAAAGCATCAAAACTTCTACTGCATTAAGTGAACAAGAAAATAGAGAAAGGACAGTTATTCCACCTGCTCTTTCTCCTGCTGGAGAGGAGTCATGGCATAAGGACGTATTCAAAGGGAAGGGCACATGTTTCATAACAGTAGTGCTGATGAAGTCTGATATCATATCTAAACACCTGAAAAATAAATATAGCTCTGCAAAAATTAAGTTTCCCCTGGATTATGAACTATGTGTTGCTTAAGAGTCGAACTAAAATTCTTTTTATATAAAAGACATAAAAAACTAAGGAAAAACATTTACTCCACTTTCTGTAAGGTCTCAAGACTATTTTTCATTCACTAACTAGAAGGCAACACTGATAGTAGTGCTGTCTGCACAGGCAGTAATTCTATTTTTTCAAATGTATTTTCCAATATGTGCATGCAGTATTGACCTGCTTGTCCTGGAAAAAAAAAGATTTTTTCTTCTTTGCTTACTATTCACCATCAAAGTAACGTAGAAACAAGCCGTTACAGGAGTAAATCCTTCAGAGCAAATGTCTATGGAGCCAACAATCCCCATGGTGGAAACTTCAAACCACTCACTGTCATTTGTTTGAGTCAAACTTAGTGTTGAATAAGGAGCTGCAGGGGCAGGCAGAACACAAAATTATTTCAGTGAGGCTGAAAGCAAGATTTGTGTTGAAACATTCCATGGACCTGACAACATACTTGTTTTTATATGGAAAAAGTTTATCATCCTCACAACTCTTAAATTCATTATCTGATGAGAACTGCAGAAATTACATAATTGAATTGGTTTTGATCATTTTTTGGAAAAGAATAAAAAGATGGAAAATTGTCTCCTTTGAATTTTTATGTTTTACTTTTTTCCTGCTTCCTCCTTTCCCCACAACCAAATTTAGAAGTAAACCATTACAGCATGATGCTGTGGAAAGAATGAGGTGAGACAGTAATTAAACTGTCAGAAAAGGCTTTCTCTGTGTGGCAAATATTTTATATTAGTCAAACATACAGTACGTGCATGAGAATGGCACTTGACTTTAAAAAATGCATGTATTACAAGCATACTTGTACTGCAGGAACATAGGATAAAGGAAGATAGGAACTGCAATTCATCATACTGCTCTTCCATTTTATCTTCTTCATAAAGCTGATGGGACTGCTCAGGAGCATAAAGGCTATAGATTGAGAAATGAAAAAGATGAGCTTTTTTTCATACAGGTTGGGGGAGGCAAGATTTCCACCAACACTTGTAATTGCACAAAGAATGGAGAACATTTTTTATCAGTGAAGAAAAAGAAATATCTTACGTAGCTGAAGTGAGCTCAACTCTACATTTCTGCTTTATATTTACAGCACAAAGTTGCTGTGAGATCCCTTTCTAGTGAATGAAATGAATTCACATGGCATCTCTAATGCTGGAGTGTAAGAGCTGGAGAGAAGAGTTTAGAGCAGGGAATGTGGGAGATGCAAGAAAGATTCAGACCATTGTATCAACCATTAGCAAAATTATTAACCAAACATGCAATAAAATACACACATCAGCTTTACTTTGCTCTCTGGATTTGCCTGATGTCCTTGGTTGCTTTCCTTAGTATCCCCATCTGCACAATTTGTACCTTTGCACAATTTCTATACCCTACTGGTAGTTCATCTACCATGATACACATGCTATATCTACTAAGTTGATAATATTAGACACATAAGCCTGAGACAAAGATACGTACTAAAGACAAAACAAAGTCTTTTCTGTCATGTTCTTAACCTAATGGATTAACAGCTGTCATTTAATTTCTTTTTTTTCAGCCATATGGTACAGCACACTTCTGGAATAGTCGCAGTAAAGCAATGAGTATAATGAAAATGATGAAGCTCTCTAGATTTTTTAATTTTCATCATCCATTTCATCATCCAGGTAGGCATTATGGTTCTAGCCACAACATCTAAAATCCTGTTTGGGAAATTATAACAAATTTCAATGGAAATTTCAGTATATATTTTCAGAAATGCAATTTCAGTTATGATTCCAACTACCAAGAGTGTATCAGCTAAGTAAAGTTAGCTAAGGTGTTATAGTTTTACTCTAAAATATGTGGACAATTACTAGGAAACATTAAACCATATTGTGCCTAAAACTGATTTTAATGTAATATTTAGTATTATTTTAATGCAATAGTTTTATAGTAAATCAATGAAATTTTTTAGGGGGGGGAACTTAAAACATATGACTTAATATAAAGAAGTAAGGGCTTGGATGACAGCAACCATGTTAAAGGTCCAGACTAAACAGATATTTAGTATTTAAAATGCAAGAGGGGAAAATGCCCTCAGGCAGTTAGAAATAAACTTAGGATTCAAACAGGGGCAATTTAGTGTAAAATGCACTTTTGCTGTTTATCAAATGTCTGTACACATGCAAACACAAATATGTACATTTGTCATTTTTTCAATCTAAAGTTATTGCCCAAGAAAATCACAAATTCACATACAAAAATAACTAAATGTTGGGTAAGGGGCATCATTTGACTTTAATCTCCTGTCAAGGGCCTACTCATCTATCACAGATAGGTGGAATGCAAATTTAATTAAAAAGAATGCAGCTCTGGGAAATATTATAATTTCTTCCATCTCATAAGTGTACTTCAGATCAGAATAAAATCGCACTGTAGACAGAATATGTATGTAAAAAGTGATTTTTTAAAAAAAGAATGTAAAAGACCTTTCCTATATTGAGTGTATTTCTATTTTCATTCTCAGATTTATTATCAAGCTATTTTTACTTCAAACAAAGAGCTCTGTAAACACATAGCTTGGTTCAATAAATTTTGGGTCAAGCTAAATTTTAGCTTGACTAAATAAGTTTTAAGCTCAGAGGCATATTTTGATATAATTTTATCTCCAGAAACTTTCACTATAATTATTATTTTAGTAACTAGGACAATGTTTTCAGTGAAGTGTTCCTAAGGGGGAATTTTTTTTTCATTTAGTCAGTGTGTCTAGGCTCCATGCATTAATCACTTTCAAAGACAGACAAATCAGTTTAAAATAAATGGCTGAAAATGTAAATGGGATATTAAAATCTTCAAAGTGTCTTTAAGACTCTATTAGTGTTTCGAATAATGCAGACATACCAAATATTTTTTAAAAAATAAAAACAATTTTCTTTATCTAAAGTTTCTTCATTTTGTTTTAATCCTGACCTCCAAATTAAATTAAGCTAATGGCATAGTTCTCTCCTCAAATCTGGCTGTCGTCTTCCGTTAAACTTGGTACCCATTAATTAATTTCAACATGCAGAATTTTTTGGCAACAATCTAGAACTCTCAGAGGCACTATATGCTAAAATAACCTTGCACAACCCGTACCTAAGGGTAGGTTTCTCTTTGCCATTATTTATTATAATACGTGTTCTAATTTCTATTCAAAGAGACATGAACATGGCTACTTCTCACTATCTGTAAATTTGCAAAAAATAAACAGGTTTTTGCTGTATTCTGACTGCATAAACCTGAGATAGGACAAAGATTAAATTACTTTCATTTCTGCTGAAGATATCCTTGTTGTATTTTACAGAAAAATTAACTGATCTTTACTTTAGTTCAGCAGTTTCAGACTTTAAAAAAATGACAAAAAAACTTTCATCCTCCTTGAAAAAAAAACTGATTTTTTTAAGGATTGTAGTTTTCAGCAGTTTAACTAGCATAAATTGGAATTATCAACATAATAGGCAGAAACAGTTTGATAAAATCATACCAAACCCAGCTACATACAACTTCCCATTCTGCTGCACTAGGTCTTATTGTTTGTGTAACTTCTATCTAGATGTTGAAATTGTCACTGAACACTGAATATAACAGGAATTTCTATGTCCATTTTTAAAGGTATCACAGCAACCCTTTAATATCATTCTTCTATTAAACCATTTTGTTAATTCTTTTTAAATCTCTCTTTTCCATTGATGCTGCAATTTAAATATGATATAAAGAGTTGATGATTCATCTCTCTTATTTATACTGCTACATGTTTATAGTATGTAACCAAGAAAATTGGATGTGAGCATCTTGCCTTATTCCTTGACTGGAGGGAGGACATAAGTATACCTGTGTGTTGATGCTGGTTTCTAGTCTATTCAGGACCTATTAGTGTATGTTTTATCTAGACTCAGATATGTTTAGCGATTGAAAAACTTAAAGCCAAAATTACCTTAATTTGAATCAAGTGCTTCTGGAAATGTCTTTCTTTATCTAATACTGATTTAGCTGTTCTGAAGGGCATTTGCAGTTGCACAAGAGTACCTAACATTGTTGAATTTTTTTTTTTCCTGGGTTGCAATGTATTCTATTACCATCCTCATGAGCTGTTGAAACCAGGTGGGGCAATGTTTCCTGGCCTCCTCCCTCCAGACTATCTTCTGTTAATGAGCCCATCAACACCTGGCCTCATGACTCATCATCCCATTGTGAGATGCCCCACCCAGAGGGAGGAACCAAGCATTCCATCCTGGATATAATCTGAGATTCCAAACACCACAGACAGCCTTTCCACTGGATTCCCAGAGGATGAGAGTTACATAGTCACCACTGGACCTTCTGAGGAAGAGCAGTCCCTTTCTACAGGATCACTGCTTCAACAGAACCACATCTACCACTTCAGGAGGACTGCAGCCACCATCTTATTGGACTGCTGCCACCACCCTGACTAACAGGGTGTCAGGTTGTATCCTGACTCTGTCAGTTTAAACCAGTGTTTTCTGCCCTTTTTTTTTAAATTTCCCTATTAAATTGTTATTCTGACTTGGTGCCTCCCACTGGTTTGTTTTCAAACTAGTACATTTTTTAAAGTTAAAAATACTAAGCAATTAGCATGCTAGATATTTTCCTTTTTCTTTTTAATCTTCCAGTGATTAGTTGACACTTTTTTCTAGAATTGACTTCAGAGACATACATACATTGCAGAAAACATCTTCTGTCACTTTTTGTTGTGACTTTGTTTTTTAAGTAGGTACATAAAGTGAAAGCTTGTGGTATGAGTAGGGCAGGCAGATGTGCTCAAATTTATTTCATCTGACAAGGATCTGGATTTGGGTATTAAGTTTCTTAAGAGAAGTCACCTTCAGAAGATTTTTTGGGTTAAAGTATTGTGGAGCTGATTTTTCTGAAGAACAGAGGGGGAAAAAAAATGTAAGCTTTATAAAGGCATTTTTTATTGTCCCATGAAAATAGTGAAAAGAAACCATTTACAGCACAATTTCTGGAAGTTTTACTAAATGTAATAATAAAACAAAAAAGAAGTCTACAGTGGGTATAAAAAAAGGAAAGGTAGCCTGGGAGGGAAACTGAGAAATTGTCCAAGCAGGCAGGGATCAGGTCAGGAAAGCTAAAGCCCTGACAGAATTAAATCTGGCCAGGGACATCAAGGGAAACAACAAAAGCTTCTATAGGTACATTGGTGATACAAGGAGGATTAGAAAAAGTGTGGGTGTTCTCTGGAAGGAAATGTGAGACCTGGTAACCCGAGACAAGGAGAAGGCTACGATAATCAATAGGTTTCTTTGCCTCAGTCTTCACCTGACAGTGTTTCATCCACAGTGCCTGAGTTGCAGAAGGTAAATGCAGGAACTAGGAGAGTGAAGAAGCACCCGACGTAGGAGCAGTACAGGTCTGAGACAATTTAAGTAACCTGAAGGTGAACAAGTACATGTGACCTGATGAGATGCATCTGCAGGTCCTGACAAAACTGGTGAAAGAAGTGGATAAGCTGCTATCCATCACATTTGAGAAGTCATGGTAGCCCAGTGAAGTTCCCATTGACTGGAAAAGAGGAAACCTAAAGCCCATTTCTAAAAAGCTAAACAAGAAAGACTCAGGGAACTACAGGCCAGTCAGTCTTACCTCAGTACCTGAAAAGATCATGGAGCAGATTCTCCTGGAAATTATGCTAGGGCACATGGAAAATAAGGAGGTGATTTGTCATAGCCAACACGGTTTACTAAGGGCAAATCATGCCTGAAAACTTCAGTGGCCCTCTATGATGTTGTTACAGTGTTGGTGGATAATGGAAGAGCAATTGATGTCACCTACTTGGACTTGTGCAAAGCATTTGACACTGTCCCATACAAAAACCTGGTCTCTAAACTGGAGAGACGTGGATTTGAGAGATGGACTGCTTGATGGGTAAGATATTAGTTGGATCATTGTATCAAACAATTGTGGTCAGTGGCTCAATGTCCGAGTATAGACCAGTGAACCTCTGGGTTCGGTATTGGGTCTGACAATCTTTAACATCTGTCAATGCCATAGATGACAGGATTGAATGCACCCTCAGAAGTTTGCCAAACACACCAAGATATGTGGTGAAGTACACATGCTGGAAGGAAGGGATGCTATCCAGACAGATCCTGACAGCCTTGAGAGGTGGGCCTGTGCAATCCTCATGAATTTCAACTAGGCCAAGTGTAAGATCCTGCACCTGGGACAGAGTAATTCTAAGCACAAATACAGTCTGGGCAGAGAATGGATTGAAAGCAGCCCTGAGGAGAAGGACTTGGGGGTGCTGGTGGATGAGGCTGGACATAAGCAAGCAGCATGCACTTGCAGCCAAGAAAGCCAATCATATTCTGGGCTGCATCAAAAGAGCAACCAGCAGATTGAGGA
Source organism: Ifrita kowaldi (assembly GCA_013398055.1). Classification (NCBI taxonomy): domain Eukaryota; kingdom Metazoa; phylum Chordata; class Aves; order Passeriformes; family Cinclosomatidae; genus Ifrita; species Ifrita kowaldi. The sequence continues at coordinate 63,608 of VZRS01008991.1, read as the reverse complement.
AGGTGATTCTGCCCTAATTTGCTCTCATAAGGCCCCACCTGGAGTGCTTTGTCCAGTTCTGGGGCACCCAACATGGACCCATTGAAGCAAGTCCGGAGGAGGACCATGAAGATGAGTAGAGGTCTGGAGCACGTCTCTCATGAAGACAGGCAGGGAGAGTTGGGATTGATCAACCTGGAGAAGAGAAGGCTCCCTGGAGATCTTATAGCAGCCTTCCAGTACTTAAAAAGGAGCCTACAAGAAAGACAGAGAGGGACTTTTAAAAGAGTATATGGTGATAGGACAAGGGGGAGTGGCTTTAAACTGGAAGAGGGTAGGTTTAGATAAGATATTAGAAAGAAATTATTTACTGTGAGGGTGGTGAGGTACTAGAAGAGGTTGTCAAAAGAAGTTATGGATGCCCCATCCCTGGAAGCACTCAAGGCCAGTTTGGATGGGGCTCTGAGCAACCTGGTCTAGTGGAATATGTCCCTGCCCATGGTGGGGTGAGGGAGAGGGCAAAACAGGATGACACTAGATGTTCTTTAAAGTCTCTCCCAACCCAAACCATTCTATGCTTCTATGTATAATATTTGAAAAGGAAGAAGAGGAGGTAATTTTCAAATCTTTGAGGAGGACAGATACACACTACCTGAAACACAGAATGCGAAGTTATACTGAAGTTATGCAAAAACAAAAATAATGCAGGTTATTTAATGAATAGTGAGCAAGCATACCAAATGGGACAATAAAGAAATAAATAAAAATTGATTGAAATAGAAGGAAAAATTATATTAGGGCTAAAAATGTGATAGAAGCCATTCTGAAAAGAAGGCTTCTTTTTAACCCATGCTTCTATTGCTTTACTTTAGTCCAATACTTTCTCTGCTCAATCATCTTTTTTCTTCAAAATATGAATGGCCATATAGAAATTAGGAATATGGAGACTTTATTGCAAGAACTGTCCTTCAGTATCAAAAATGGGAACCTTTTCTTCTGTTTTGCTGTTTCTAAGTAAGTGTTGCTTTAAAGTACTTTTCAATATACTTGATTTACATTGATGTGAATTAGATGTAACCATGTATGATCAGTGCATTCAAAATACTGTAAGATGAGTAGAGAATGGAAAATCTAGTCTGTCAATCGAAAGATGAAAGTCAATGACACTTTCACATTATTAGAATAGTTAACATTTTGCTTGACATAGGAATAACTTTCATTATTAAACTGAAATATCAATTTTATTGTAGTATTTAAGAAAAGAACATATCCAGCCCTGGACACACGATCTGAGAGACCCCTGAGAATGTTCTTTCCAAAATTTCTGACAGAGGCTGATGACCTTTCCAAACAGACTGGTAGTCCCAGTTCTTTTCGGATGAATTATTCACAGCATTGAAACCCAAAAAGAAAACCTCAAACAGCTTAGAGTTGGATTTAATTGTTTTTAGAAGAAGAATGCAGGCTTAAATGATTTCTGCCTTCAAAGACTGCTTTTCTGGATGTCAAGAGTTAGTGGAGAAAATACCTCTTTTACAGGAAGAATCTGAAGCTTTAGAGGTCAGGGCTCTTTACAAACTCAAAAAGCAGTGTATTTAAAGAATATTGCTTTCATTCACAACTACCATTATGATTTTTTTCAGATGTTGAGATCCTGCTTTTAAGAATGACCCTTACTGGTCAGAAGCTTCACTCAAAGGTGCGAAATGATGAGTGTGTCGGTTTTAAACAATGCTTTGGCAAAGAGTTTTTTTATTTTTCTGAACAAGATATTAAACAAAAACGTACAAGACCTACTACATATGTTTGTTCGCCATGTTTTCCTGTAGAGAAATTAAATTAAAAAGAAAAAAAAAAGGCAATCACATTTGGTAGGAATGATATCAAGTGTTAGTATGAGAATTATGTAGACAAATATGATATATAGTTTTAACTTTCAGTTATTAAAGTGAAGCAGAAATTTATGCTGGTATTTACTGTTATTTATTTTGATTATTTAGAGAAGACTTTTAATTCAAAGGCTCTTAATTTAAATTCTTCAATTTTAAATTCTCCCAAATATATGCAAAAATATTCAAAAAACTATCAATATGTAAACATCAAGCATGAAGTAGTTTCATCTCTCAATAAGGCATTCATTTAAATTAGCTCAAAAAGCACATGAAATCACTGTTGATTCTAATGGGCCCCAGTTTGGCAAGATACTAAATTTAAGCACTATTAGACTACACGAAATGATCCGAGACAGACGAATTTCATGATTATTCAGTGGAGCAATTCAGTAGTTGTTAATTGCTATCAGGGGATATGGAGACCATACCTCTCAAATGGGCAAGCTCTCCTGGGGAGAAATACTGCTAGCATAAGGTCTTTTCTGCTCACACACTGATTAAATGATCCAATTAATTAAGTACTCACATGTGAATTACCATGTGCCCAGAGTTTGGGGGAGCATTCAGCTAGAGTAGCAAATTGCAGAGGCAATTGCAAGTCAGGAAAAGAGCCATGGCAGGTGTCAGAGCCTTTCACCGCCGGGAAAGCTAATTTCCTCCATCATATCCTTTTGCTCTGCTGACCAAAGTCAAAGTTAATGAGCCTGTTACTCTCTGTATTACATACAAATAAGTAGCAAATAAGTACTCCTCGTTGAGTGGATTCATGGAAATAATCATCTTGTCATTGATAATTACTTAGTTACCAAGTCAGAAATAAACTCCTGAATCTGTCTTTGAACATCTACATCTTTGAAAAACTATTCTTCTACCCTAACTCATTTATTTATCTTGACCAGAATATTTTGTTTCAAAACAGCTTTTTTCCCCCCATTTTCCTTTCATTCACCAGAGCATCTGAAAAAATTAATCCTCAATTTGTCCAAAGTCTATTTATACGCCAAAACTGTTCTCTGAAACATTCCTCTTTAATGATCTTTCAGGTTCTCCTTTCTTCTGTGAAGTTTTTAAATCCATCATAGACACATATTATCTGTGTATGAATATGAAAATATTGATTATCCATATCCTTGGTCAGTGAAGATCATACAGAGTTTGGGGCCAAATCCTTGGTTAATGTAATTTTCAATGCTAAAATTAGGAATAAAATAACCCAACAAACCCATACCACAGACCTGGCTAAAAAGTTTCACTTCCATTACAGCACTGGATCTTGCAGATAGCTGGATCAAAAACCCCCTAAAATTCATAAAGATTCACTTCATCTACATTGTTTTGGTGACTTTTTTTGCCCATTTTAGGAGGCAGAGTATCACACCTCTGATAGCTTTTGGCCTGTAAATTGCCACACAATCTAACCCAGAGACAGTTAATGTGCATCTGTTCATATCCCAGCAAAACACATTGACTTAATGTGTAGTACTGATATTTGCCTTCCTAAAGTGATTATATGGAACAAATCATACCTCCTTTCAGTATTTATTTTAAGGGTTAGAAGACAAGATATTTCAGCAATACATTTCTGCACCTATTAACAATTAAATCTGTGTATTTTGAAAACAAGATGATCAAAACAATACTTAATATTACAATAAGGTTTCTATACTGGTTTGTGGATTTCTTTTTCTCTTCTAGAAATATATTAGCTAACATATTCTTGGATTGCATTGCATTGGAAGCCTATAGCCATCCTGTGATTGACTACTGCACCTCAGCTGATCAGCTCCTACCTTATTGCAAAAATGCTTGTTATTAGCCCCTAGTGCATGACCTTTCATGCAGTGCTATTGAATTTCATCCCATTTCTATTACCTGAGTCTTCGGGGTCATCCAATATACCCCTTGGCTATTTCACTCAACTAATGATCCCAGACAAATACCTCCTTCATATTTTTCTCTTAGTCCCATTTTGTGACTTCTTCCTTCTGTCTAGCACTTTCTGACTCAAAAGACTTACCTTTTTGCAAGGCCCAACACTTCTAATTCATGTCTGTTTTTATGCTAGAAAATTTCCAAATATATACTGATACCTCACCTATTATTAGGGGGGGAGGGGAGTGGTGTAATAATGAAGAAAATACACATATGTTACATGGAAACTAAGCTTTTTATTCTTCTCAAAGAAACAGAATTTCAAAAACAGACAACAAGCTATTAGAGTGTGGCAATCCATCTGGTTTTTTTTAAATGTACTCACTGATTATAACTAATATTAGCTTTGAATGCAACATTTTTTATTCAAGAGCAAAAACATTATAGAGTTTTGCACTGGGAAGTCAAAGTCATAAATACAACACATGCACAGATCAATGGTCTCATTTTTATTATCTGGCAGGAAGCTGGGACAGTGAGAAGTTATGATTATTATGTTTCTATGCCCAACAAGAACTTAGGTAGGTAAATATTTATGCATTGAATTTTCCTAATTCCAAACACAGCATTTTCTTAGTTTGCCAGTGTTCAAATATTCCTGATTAGAGAATACTTATGCAATTAAACAATTCAAAATAATCTCTTATACTACTCAAAAACCTCCACAGTCTGTGATAGGCAGCTAGGTCCTCCTCTCAACTAAGGACATTTCCTTTTTCCTTTCTCCTTCTGAGGAGACAGTCTGGTGAACTTTTAATAACACTACAAACCAGGTGATACTCCCTATACGACATAGAATCAGAAAACTGTTCCAAACACTGTGCTTAGCCCATAATAAAGCAATGAATTTATATCACCCTTCTACATTACTTCCTTTCTTACCTGTTATTTACAGTCCTTATGCAGGTATCCAAAGTATTCCGGCTAATATAAAACAGTAAGAAATGTGTAGAATCATAGGATAGAATCATTTAGATTGGACAATACCTTTAAGACCACCAAGTCCCAACATTAACCTTAACTGCCACATCTACAGGTATTTAAAATACCTCCAGGGGTGGTGGCTCAACCACTTCCCTAGGCAGCCTGGTCCAATGCTTGACAACACTTCTAGTGAAGAAATTTTCCCTAATATCAAGTCTAAACCTCCCCTAGTACAGTTTGAGGCCATTTCTTCTTGTCCCTTTGCTTGTTACTGGGGAGAAGAGACCAACCAACAATTTGCTACAATCTTCTTTCAGGCAGTTGTAGAGAACAATAAGGCGTGCCCTTTTCTCCAGACTAAACATCCACAGCTCCCTCAGCCACTCCTCGTCAGACTTGTGCTCCAGATCCTTCATCAGCTCCATTGTCCTTCTCTAGACTCGTTCCAGTATCTCAATGATTTTTTTGTCGGGCAGTGCCCAAAACTGAGGTGTGGCCTCAACCGCATGTGGACATGATCATTGCCCTGATCCTGCTGACCACAAATAGCATACAAATATTAATTTCCTGAAGTGCATAGTACACCATTAAAATAGTTAATGGGTAGTCAGCCTAACTGAAGTTAATGACACAGATTGCAACAAAAACTAATGATTAAAGCCCAGTTAAAAATTAACACAGAGGCATCCATTCAGCTCTGTGTCAAAACACTCCTTATTTAAGATTAATTCCTTCACTGTATTAAATAAAATAGAATAGCAATAGTACCTAGAGGTCCTGATGTCCTGTCAAAACTTATTGTTCTATGAATAAATATAATGAGAAAACAGTTACTTTTACTTAAAGTTGCTACTGTTTTCTCTTGGGACTAGAGATGGCTTCATGTTTTTGATGCAATATACGTTCATAATTCATCCTAAATTTAATATTTTTCAAACAGAGAAAGAAGGAAATAGCAAAGCTTTCTTTCCTAACATCATGCAGGTCATAACAGGTTTTGATTTGTTTCAGATTAAGTTTCTTTCCCAAAGCCAAACAATTTTGCCTCACCTAAGCCTAGCTTCATGCTATATTTTGAACGCATAAACATATCTTAACCCAATAAACACATCCTAAATTTTAAAGCATGACACCAGTCAGTTTATGTAAGCTTCCCATAAATCTAGAAGAGGCTATGTTGCCTAGCACTTGTTTCTATATTTTATAGTTTGTCCAAACTAGACTATTTACCTACCAAATTTCCATTTTCCAAACAAATGTGGGCATACAAATCTGGTTAAGTGGTATGTGACATAGATTTGCTTATTTTTTCCTCTTTGTCTCTGTGTCCCAATTTATCTTATTTCTTTCTCTTTCCTTCTGTCTCAAAAATAAAAAATCTTTATGATTTCTTATTCTTCTCATTCAAGAAATTACCATTTTCCAGAAGGGTTACTTATTTTGTATGTATTAGGAATGCCACTTATTACAATGTACCTATCCAAAATCTTGCCAAGGAAAACATAATTTCCTTTGTATTTGAGAAAAAGACACAAAAGTTGTCTAATTAGTCCAAGATCACAGGGAGCAAGTACCTAAAAGAAGTATAATGTAACCTGATTCCTAGTTAGGAATCTGATAGTTTTAAGATTAATAACTAACAAGACAGAATATGAGTATGCTACAAGTCACAAGTGGAAAAAAAGCATTACATTAGAACATCCATTCTTTTTATTATAAGCTCTTCTACAGTTTTCCTACATAAATTTTATTTCAAAAGACATGGTAACTCCTCGTCTTCTCTATGCACTTGTTTTTAATCCTAGCTGGTTTGGGGTTTTGTTTTAGTTTTGTATTTGAAATAGTTAAAAATATTAATGCACTCTACTGCAAAGTAGTAAAGATTACAATAACCTTAATTGCAACTACTTAAGTAGTCAGACTAGTTGACCTCCAGTGGTCCCTTACAACCTTAGCCACTCTGTGAAGCATAAAAAGACTAGACACAGCTGGGTGACATTGCTGTCCCAGAGAAAAGCTTAGTCAATGAACTGAAAGGTAATGCTTCCCCCAGGTGTTTTGGAAAATGTCATGATCTCTTCAACATGATGAAGCTAACAGGATTACAGAGATCAGGGTAAAAGCCAGTTATGGAGTTAAAAGGTACAGCCATCACAGTTTGAACTTTTAATCTTGAAGAAGTTACAATTTTCTCTCCTCATGGCTGCCATAGACATGTTTGAATTCAGACTTCATATTATTCAATTTAAACTAGTGAAGAAAACCTTAAGGTCACTTGATAACAAGCAGAACCATTTTGCAAGCTGAGAAATCCAGCATTCAGTGCCTTCTGATGCAAGTGTCTGGGACTGTAAGTATAAGAGTTCTAAATATGCCAGGAGGAAGCTTACCACCACAGAGAGAAGGGCGGCTCTTGCTCAGTCTTCTGTATCACTACCAAGGGACAAAATTACAGTGCTACCACACCCAACCTTAGGTACCTTCAAGGTATTTATCTAAGATGTCAGGGTAAAATTCCACCTTTCATCATGGCACAGATGAAACCACATCTGGATAACACTGATGATGATTTCGTTGTTGCTAAGCAGTGTTTACATTACGTCAAGGAGCTCCCAGTTTCTCACGCCACAGGCTGAGGGGACAAGAAGCTGAGAGGTGACAGAGACACAAACTGGCCAAAGAGATTTTCCATACCATAGGGCACCATGCCCAGAATATACACTAAGGTGAAAGCTAGATGGGAGCCACTGCTTGGGAACTAGATGGGCATTGTTCACCAGTCGGTGAGCAATTGCATTGTGAACCACTTGTATATTCTCAGTCTTTAAGATTATTGCAGTGGGGGAGCGGAAGGGGCATCTTCCCCACAGACTGGATCTCCAAGGAGAAAAGGTAAAGGTTAACATAATACTGAAGCACGTGCATAGTTAAGGACTTTTCTAGATTGCTCTGTTCCTAATTCATTCTCTGTTGTTACTGGGTCTCGCAATTTTGTCCCGAGTCATAATTACCACAGCTGCCAAGTAGCCATGGATCCTTTTCCTTTAAAATGCTTTCACCTAGACCTCCAGTGGACTGTGACCAGTGCACAGACAAGATCTTCACAGACAAGGTAAGAAACTGTCTTCTTTATTCCTCTTCCAATCTGACTTTTAAGAAAAAAACACCCATATCAGTTTACTTCCATGTTCACATTGACACAGTTGATGTCTTACAGAAACAATAGTGTATAAGGCTTTCTCTGCAAAGAAACACATCAAACTGACAACAGTTCTGGGAAGTCAGGTCTCACTGAACCTTTTCTGTTTGCTTTAAATGTTACTTGAAATACCAGAAAGCATTAGTACTTTAGTATCAGGCACCACTAACATCATTCTGTAATTGAATGATACTAATCATGATCACGTTCTCATGAAGGAGCATATTTCCCAGGTCAATTGTTTTGACAATTTCTTGCAATATTCTGTGAAGCAAGTCAGTACTGAAAATGAACAAAGGATAAAATCCTGTTTGATAAGTATGTGTTCTGTTGCTGTTACCTTACAATATAAAGCTAATAGGCAGCTAGTAATTATCTTTAGACAAAGTATTCATAATGGCTTGCAAAATGGCTTGCATTATTAAAGTTTTACTGAAAAGTTTAGATTCATGCAATATATAGTGCTGTAGAGAAGTTTATGTAAAACATAGCAGAAGCCTGGTTTTGTTGTGTCTTGGAAAACGATGAATATACCTGGTATAAATCAAGAGTCTCACACTGATGCTAAATCAAGTGTTAGAAAGATAAAGTTAGTTAAGAGGAAATGGAAGGTTAGCAGAGAGTAAATTTAACTGCTGGAAGAGTAATAAAGTAGAAAAGAGTTTAATTAAAACTAAATACATGAAGTCTGACAACTGTGCAGCCATTTATCTTCATACTTACAAGCTAAGAATGGTATAAAAATTGATATTCTGAGGTTGACACTAATTTACCGGTATATAGCCTTGTGCAAATCAGTTAAGTGCTATTAGTTCTCTAAAGAGAGGACAACACATCAGGCAGCTACCTGGAATAGCACATCTCCTTGAGCATGATTCCGCTTTTCAAAGCCAAGCTGAGTATGTCAGAGGCCCACCCACCAACAACACTGGTCTGAGTCAGCTTTTCGCTCTTCAAAAATATTACACCCGTTCTGCACACAGATCTGCCCACAGAGATCTGTAGGCTGATCATTTCCAGACTGCAAGTTTTTTGAACAACAAATCAGCAATACACACGTAAATATTTTCATTATTTGAAATTATTATCACATATATATATATATACACATACACACATGTTGGTAGTATATAAATATATATTTTAGGTAGTATATATTAAAAAAATGAAAATAAATAAGAGCACTTAACAAAAAGCAAGTTTCTTGCCTCTGAAGAGTTTTTTTTAATTTATTTTCTTCCCAAAGTACATGAGGTCTGATCATCATGGATCATTTGTGAAGTATGCATTCAGTACAGGGAACTGTCCTGGAATACATAACACAAACAATATTTATTTATAAAACTTTGATATAAATGTATAATTATAATGGCCTTTTAAAAGTGAACATCTTTTTTCCTTCTCAGCACAAGTTTGCCACCATGTATAGCTGTTCCTGATGAATACATTGTCTTACTTTTTGATATTTTCTGTCTCAAAGCCCTTTCTGATCCCCAGCTCTATGCACACATATCTCAAATTCCCAGCTGAAACATGGTGTTGACCCCAGAGTTCAGAAGTACTTTTACGTTTGAAATCTACTGATTTCAAGAAAAGTTTTATTTGAATTATTAATTATAACTTTGAATCATAAATCACACACTGTTAAAAAGTAAATCAACTAGTGGGTAGCAGTCCTACATGCTAAATATAATTTTAACTAAAATATAAATTGTTTTTAAGTGGTTTGCAGGGTTGAGGCCTAAATACATCCCCACTGAATTCAACAACCATGAACACAGATGAGAACTGGAGGAGGGAAAATAAAAACATTAAATTTGATTTATTTTGTTTTTATATTTCCCAGTACTATTTGCATATTAAGTCCTAGGTAGTTCAAATTATGCAAAAGCAGTTCTGTGTCATTTTATAGTAGATGGTCCGTAAAAATTACACTGGTCAATTCATTTAGGGGTATTTTTTAAATGATGTGAACTCAGTTTTCCTAAAGTTTGAAGAACCATTAATACTGTAGCTTCATGGAATATCTGTCAGTTGGGAAGCCAGGCAAAATTAGTTTCTCCTAAAAAAAAAAGAAAAATGAAATTAAAAATACAGTATAGAATGGAATTTAATTTCCTCTACCTAATTTAATGACTACAAAGATCCAAAATAAAATAGAAATGTAAGATCATGTATGAAGTAGTTTATTATTATTTATGTTGTGTGTGCATACACACACACATATTCATACACACGTACAAAAGTAGTTGGAAAGTATTTTTATTTTTAAAAATTACTTAAAATTATGTGGTTTCTCTCCCTATCTAATCCAAACCAAACAAGAAAAAAATTGTTAATAATAAAGCCTATGTAAAAAGATATATAAAGAATATACCATATGTATTGGGTCTGTCTGAGACGGAATTCATTCTCCCATAGCAGCCCTCACAGTGCAGTGCTTGTTAGAAAAGTGTTGATAACACACCAGTGTTTTGGGTACAGCTGAGCAGGGCTGGCACAGCATCAGCGCTGTCTCTCAATATGGCCCCCTCATCAAGGGGCAGGGGCTGGGCAAGATCCTGGGAGGGGACACAACCAGGCCAGCTGACCCAAACTGACCAAAGGGATATTCCATACCATATGACATCAGCTCAGATATAAAACCTAAGGGAGAGAGGAAGAATGGGGGAGGGGTATTTGTAATGTAAAACGTTTGCCTTCTGAAGAAACTGCTACATGTGCTGAAGTCCTGCTTCCCGGGAAGTAGCTGAACGTCACTCAACAATGGGAAGTACAAATTAGTTTCTCTCCCCTTTGCTTATGCGTGCACAAATTCTCTTTTTTTTTTTCTTTAATGAAGTGCCTTGTCTCAATCTACTATCTGTTTTCCATCTTATTTTCTCTCGTCTGTGCTGCTGGGTAGGGGAGTGCTAAAGAGGTCTGGTGGGCCTCTAGTGTCCAGCCAAGGTCAAACCACTACACTGTACTATCTGTATTTGATTAATAAAATAGAGGACAGTATTAGAGTACCTAGCCAGAAACACACCCTCAGAGGCACTGTGTGGGAAATAAGGAAACTACTTCCCCGCGAGGGAATAAAGTCTGCTGATACTTATTTGAAAATAGTGTTACAGAAATTAACAGATTCTTAGACTAAGAGAGAATAGAAAATTTTCCATGAGTATAACTACTTCTCTAAGACCCTTCCAGGATGCTGAGGCAATCTTTTGTGGAAGCAAGGATCTTTAAAGTGTGTTCTTCTTATGCAGAACATCAGCACCTCCCACTGAGGAGAATTGGATATACTTCACATCCCTTCCACATATTATTCTGTAATTAAAAACAGAGTTCTCTCAGAGACAGCTTCCTAAGTCATCACTTTGTGTTCTGATGAGTATGGTCAGAATACTTGCAAGCATTGTCCAGGCTGAAGTTTTAACTAGCCAAACCAAAACTACAATTACCTTGCTGATTTTTGAGAGTATGTGCACAACCAGCCAAAATCTTCAACTGAGTAAAAAGCCTGCTTATCTAAAAAGTGCTGATTCTAAATAAGTCAGAAAAATGGAAATACGATACTGTTGACCTCAGTTTTTTTAAATTTTATTTCATTTTAGTTGCTGTTATCCTGAAGTGCTTTAGGTAAGTATATCTTCAGGGCGTTTCTATCATGGTGATTCAGTGTGTCAAATTGTACCAGGGCTGCTCCTGAAATGATCTCTAAGTTTTATAATTGGTTGTAAAATACTGCAATAATTTCACTTTCTCTGTAGTCAATTTTTTCTTCATAAAATATTTCCAGTATCATAAGAACAAATGAATTTTATGAAAGGCTATTTTTTTTTTAATTTGTGTGGAGGAATAAAAGTGAAAATGAAACAAAGTTACTGTAAAGAAAATATTTTTGATCCTCTTCTATAAATTCTATAAGCTACCTGAGGTAGTTGCCCTTTAAGTTACCCTTAATGCTTTAATCACACTCAGCTGAAGATTATGAAGGGTTAATCATCAATACAACTTTGCACAACCAGCTCTTCCTCTCCTTTCTCTCTCCTTTCTATCTTCTTTCTCTCTCCTTTTATTCGCATTTAATTCTTTTAACCATTTATTTCAGGGTTAATTTCTCCCGAGAAAAAAATTTAAAGTTTCTGGAAAGGTTAAAAATTTAAGAGACCAGGTGTAGAAAGTTTCCTTTCCTCCACGGAAGCTAAAACAATTCCCATGGAAATAAGTAAATCTTGTGAAACCAGATGATTGCTGCCATTAGCTTTCATTACAACCAGATATTTGTGATTTTAACTCCCTCACTTTGTCATTAGATAAGGCAATAGAAATTCAGGCAAAAATAAATCTGCTGGGGTGAAGGAGAGCATGAGGGGAGGGAGAACAAAGAAGGAAAAAACTAGTTAAATGGGAGTAGGTGAAATTTCTCTGTTTTAGAAAGAAGAATTTATTAAATGACTGTTTAATGGAAGAGGGAAATGCAAGTAATGCTTAAAAGAATCCCACGTCTTTGTCTTATGTTTCAAAGCTATGCAATAGCACGACTTGAGGAAAAGAGTAGTAGGTTGGCACTATCCTACATGTTATTTAAAACCACCGAATGCTTCTACATTTGTGTAATTCTCTAGCCAGCAGAACATTTTATATACAAAGTATATTTAAGAAAATGGAATGTTGTTCACAGTTATCTGCAGAAGTGGATTCTTTATATCAAATGAAAAGAGATGTCTGTCTGGAATCCTAAGTCAGATGACAGACTTCAGAGTGCACTTCAGAACCAACCAGGTATTGACTAGATGTATGTAGCTCACATTTACAGTGAAGGGTTTTTCTAATATTATTTGAAGGTACCTAACTCTCCTGATTCTATGAGATGGGAGATCTTTAGTACTTGTGTCAGAGCTCTATTTAGAAAACTAGAGAGTGAAAGCTAAATTCAGCAGCGCTTCTTTTTTATTCAAGTACAATTTCTAATCTCAGTAACATGGACATGCCACAGAATCACAGCATAGTTAGGGCTGTCTTTTAAATGCATTGTCCTTCCATTTCCACTCCAACATCCAGAAGTCTGGATTATTTATTTGCTCTTTGAACAAAGGTTGGGATTGTATGAAAGGCTTGCATAGTATCCACTATTCAGAACAAGAGAAAAAGCAGACATAAATAAATGGGGAGGAAAAACACTTTAACAATTTGACAAGAAAAAAACAAGTGTTATGCAGGGCAACAGAGTATGGGGTTTTTTGGTGACTTTGTTTTTCCATCTGAGTGAAAGAAAAATACAAGTCCACCTTTTCATCCTGTCAAAGTGAATTATTTTTTCTTCCTGGACAAAGACAGCACAAACTCTCTAAAAGACTAACCGGTCTGTTCCACCAGTCCTTAACGTTAAAGCGCAGAGTTTGTTTGAAGTGCTGCACAAATGAATTCCTGAGTAAAAGAACCACTAACATGGAGGTGTAGTTTAGATCTTTCAGTTAATTACTTTAAACAAAAAAACCCACCCAGTTATTCAGTCTTTCCTCCCTTGTATATCACATTGTTCCTGAGAATACAGACAATAGTGAGAGAAGGATATAACTGCTCCTACATACTGACAGATACATTGACAGGCTGTTGTTGAAGTACAAAAAGTTGTGATTCATGCTGTAAGAACAAAACTGTGGTTCTGAATACTTGTAGTGATAATGTTACTCTCTGTTTTTTGAGACTCTTCATTCTCATGTATAAAGAAGAGATATTATCAAATTTTCACTCACAACTGAGCATTGCATTTAAGTAACCATACTATAGGCTATAGTCTGCCTAGTTATGATTGTCAAGATTTTAACAAACAGCCAAGCTTTGCCCCTTTCTGGGAAACATTTTTAATAGCTCAGTTCTGAAGATCTTAAGTGTGTGAAGGATTGATTTTTATATCCAGTATATCCTTCTTTAATTAATACATGCCATCTGCAAATTATTCTTCCAATTTGTTATTACATTGCTTTTCTCTGATGTTGAACACATGGGGTTTACATTTGCCTTGAGGAAAAGATCTATCAGAAATGTGTTCTAAAAAGAAGAGTTGATAAATACTACATGAATGAGTCACAAATGATTTCTTGCATTTTGCAAACTCAGAGACCTACTGTTCCAAACAAAGGATGGCAGTGAGATGGAAATGGACTGATTATTGCAAACTTGATGCGTTTTTCCAAATGGAGATGAATTTAAGAGGGGACAATGAGAACAGCTGCCTGGGAAGTAGTCAAAATGCAAAGAGAAAGACTAGAAGGATGGCAAAGAATGATGGACACTAAGTGATTGCCAAAATCTGAAGAATTACGTTTTCAGGAGAAGCCTGAGGCAGCATATGTCAGAGAAAATATGTCTCTGAAATAACTCACTGAAGTTATTAGGATGTTATGCAGCAGTGGTTGAGCAGATGAAAGACAGAAAATGTTTATGAAAGGTCTATAAGAGGGTCAACTTAAATGAAGTAATTTCTAGAGAACAAACTGACTTTCAGTTTGTTTTTTTTTGCTTACTCTTTTGCATTTTAATCTTGCCCCATATAGTATGGGAATATAAACAATAAGGTATTCTGTTAGGTATTCTTATCTCTTCCTTCTCTATGGGAAAAAAAAAAAAAGAAAAATAGTTTGAGAAGAAAAAAAGCAGATCAGTAGTAATGAAATAATTCATCCCATGCTATTTTTCCTCTCATAAATTAATCCATAGAAACCATTTCTCAATTTATTGTCTCCCTACAGAAATTTTCAAGACTGATTACATACCTAGCACTGGGTTTTCAAAGGTTCATTCCAACAGTGCACTTCTGAAAGAGTTAATCATTTAATAGACCTACATGAGTGAACCTTTTGAAATAAGAACAATTAAGAAAATACAAAGTCTTAAATGAGGAAAAGATATAAGTATACAAGAATTTTCATCTAAGTAGCTTCTAGTAAAATGAATTTCAGTTCATTTCTTCCCTGTTCCCTGCCCCTATTTTTTTCTGGTATTTTTGGTTGGCTGTATTTTTAGGCACCTCATTCTACAAACTAACTATCAAAAACATCCTCTCTTCCATTCCATAAATACCTAATCATGCCATTTATCCCTTTTACCTATTCTACATTTATTTCTCTATTGTAATTATAACTAATTTTAGTGTGTGTGTATGTACATATATATATCCAGTTCTCAGTGTTCCCCTATTGGACAACATTGCATATAGTCTGCATTGTGGAAAATCTTCAGTTGGTAAGTCCCTTGATGACATATTTGGGTAGCTGTGTACTTCTGATTTCTTTGGTTTTCTGGGCAGGAGTTTAAAAAGATTTGAAAAGGGCAGAGTTGTGTTTGGCATGAGCTTTTATAGGTACAGCATGGCTACTGCTGTCCTGGAAAAAATAGAATGAAACAGAAAGTGATAAGCCCTTGAAAATAAACTTTTTCCTGCTCCTCACCATGGTTTTATTTCCTCTTTAGTTCTTTATTAGCAGAACTAATAAGTAATAAAGTAATAAAGAACCACAAATACCCACCAAGTGACTTAATAATAAATCCACCTCACCTCTTTTTGGACAGATGTTAAAATCTGGAATTTGCTGCAGAATGCTTCAGGCAGATGCTCAGTCAGACTGCATGCTGTCATCCCAGAATTTCTTTTTCTGTGATATGTCTGGCTAATATTCAGCAAACGTCAAAATAAAGTTATAATCTCCACTTCAAATTAATACCCTTATACCATATCAGTCTTCATGAGTGTTCTTTTTATTAACTGAAGTAATCCTAATTGCTTCAGAGTGTGTCCAAACCAAATTTGACATACGATATATTACTGGTTTGGGGTTTTTTTTAAATTTTATTTCTGCACAGCTCTTTAAATGTAAATCATGAGTACTCTCTGGATATCAGAAACAGTTTGGAAATCTGACTGTCTCATTATATAGTGTCTCGTTCCAGTAATGGCAACACTATCTAGTGATTCAAAATACAGTGATATAACCTGTACCTCCACTAGAAATAGTCCAACAGTGAAGGCATTTTAGGAGTTAGTTATAGTTTCAGACAAAAATACTAGTAATTCTTAGCAGTAGAGAAACATAAAAAATACATTTAATTTATTTTCTAATTTGAAATTTCTTATTTAGGATCAAAATTTTAAATAAGTACCTATAAATAAATCCATAATGTTTGCCAGGTTTTTCTCCACACAGACAAATATATCATTTCAGATGTCTCTTAGACAGTTAGAAACCTTCAAATATCATACAAAACCCTTTCAAGAGACTTACATTAATTTTACCCCACTGTAGTCAGTGTTGTTTTCAATGTATAGTGGAACCAGAATTTCCCATTTGCCAAATGCTTCACCTGTTGTGAACATGCACTCTGAGATATCAAACTTAAAACACAAAATCATCAGCTATTAAAATTAGGATTAAAATATATTATAGCAAATATTTTTGCATGCATATTTGTGAAGTAACAGTAGAATGTAACCCTTTGTAAGAAATCTGTCTGTCTTTGTGAGAGAGGTAAAGGAGCAAACTAAAGCGAAAAAAGAAAGCATTTCCTGAGTTTAATTAATAGTATTTTTGTATAACATAAAAAAACAAACCAGGATAACAGGTCATAGAACACATCCGAAAGGAATAGCTCCTGGCAAAAGGAACAACCGCTGTGTAATTGCATAATCTGCCTGTGTAAAAAGCCCCTCTCCAGCTTTCTTGTAAGGCCCCTTTTAGGTACCGGATCCAGCCTTGGATCATTTTCGTGTTTCTCCTCTCGACCCACCTCAACATGTCCATGTCCTTCTTGTGTCTGGGGACCCAGAGCTGGACACAGTGTTCCAGAAGGGGTCTCACGAGGACAGAGTAGAGGGGGAGAATCACCTCCCTCCACCTGCTGGCCATGCCACTCTGGATGTAGCCCAGGATGAGGTTGGCTGTCTAGGCTGCAAGCGCACATTCTTAGCTCATGTCCAGCAGCAGGGTTGCTCTCAGTGACTTCTTTTCCCAGCCTATACTCATGTCTGGGATTGCCCCTACCCAGGTGTAGCACCTTACACTTGCTGAACTTGGTTAGGCTCACAGGCTTACTTCTCAAGTTTGTCCAGGTCCTCCGAGATGCATCCATCCTTCTGTTGTGTCAACTACACCACTCAGCTGTGTGTCATTTGCAAACTTGCTGAGGGTGCACTTGATCTCACTGTCTGTGTCATTGATAAAGAGATCAAGCTCAAGACAGAATCCTGAGGGTCACCTAGACACGGAGCCACGGAACATGAGTCTCTTGACTCATTGACTCTTGATATATTACTGGTTTGGGGTTTGGGAATTGGCTGAAGAACCCTCTTTAGCCAATTCCTTATCCACCGAATAATCCACCCTTCAAAACAATTTCTTTCCAATTTGGAGATAAGGATGCTGTGAGAGAACATGTCAAAAGCCTTACAGAAGCCTAGATGACATAGGTCAGTCTTCCCTTGTCTCCCCTTGCAGTTACCCAAATCCTCAAAATCTGAGTACAAACTTATGCAGGCAAGTTGTCAAGTGGAATTGCTACCTATACTATTTCATCTAAGTCCAGATATTTTAAAACTTGGTATTAGAAATCTATTGATATTTTATAACTTTTAAAAACCTTCTTGTCTTTCACGTCACAATTGTGCATAGCAATGTGTTAGACACAGATGAAAACTGAAAATGATTCTGTGTCCATATGGCCTCAGAAATTTGTACATGAACAGTGTTAGACTAAAAGCTTCTCGGAACAGAAAAGAGCCTTCAGAGGCTTTTTGTGTTTCCAGATAAAAGAAGATGTTATATTCTATTTTTCCAACTCAAAACAGAAGGATTTATTAGCCAACTAGTTTTAAAGTAATAAAAACAAAACAAAACAATCAACAATATGAAAGATTTGCTATTTATGGAAGGCAAGAAAAATTATTTTCCAGTATTTTTCAGAAAAGTTGTCACTATGGAAAAAAAAAAAACAAAATTATAGAGCCTGTTCCCACCCAATGTTTTTTCTTAATAGTTCTCTAAATCATAATTCTGTTCCATATAAGCTTTCTCCTATTATTCACACCAGAAGGAACACTGAACAAAAAAAATATAAACCAAATTAAATTGACTGACACTGACTGCTTTAAGAGCCTCAATGATGCACACTTTTGTTATCAATCAGTCAGAACTAAACATTTAAGCATTGGTCAAAACTAGGTCAAAATATAAAATATGGAAAAAATCTTAAAATCATTGTAAATAGCTGAATTTTCATATGTGCTCATTTTCAATTTGAAATCTTTCTCTAAAACACATCCAGAAGACTGTAGTGAAGGGGAGAAAAAAAACCCCATTGTCATTTACAGGGATCCTTAAAAGTGATTTTCAGCACTTCAGAAGCAACTAAAACTATTATTCTATAACAGAAAAAATATAGGGGAAATGGAAACTGGAAATAAACCTTCACAATATTTAAATACTCACTTTAAAAAAGCTTTTTAAGCTGGTTTTAAAGTTGCATTTTGGGACCCCTGTTGACTTCTTTTGTGAAAGCATTCATATAATTGAGAAAGCAGCAAACTCCCTGCTCTTTTTTTAGAAAAAGCCCATCTCTTTCTTTATGCTTTTGTTCAGATGAACACCTGGCCTATAAAATTCAGCGACAGAACCTTCCCTAGGGTGCCATTTTTGTAGAAAGCTAACAAAACTTTAAAAAGTATATATTTTTTGCCTCATTGGAGCTTACACAGCTTTATTTTACACTTTTTCCATCTGTTTCTCTGGTTCATCTGCGGGTACTAGTGTGTTTAATGGAAGCTGTATCACTTGTCCAAGAGAAGTCTGCAGTCAGCAGGTTCCTGCCTACTTCTGGCTGGCAACCCAGCCAAAATATTCCAGGGAGAGGAAGACAGAAGGCAAGGAAGAGATGGGAAGACAAGAAAAAAAGTTTCTAATTTCTTCTACAAAAGACTGCACTTGTAAATATCTTCAGGGATTAATGGAAGGAAGAGAGTCACTCATTGCTTGGAGGGGACCTGAATTAATTAACATAAAAATAACACGCAGGAATACTTATAAAGTCTTTTTAGTTGGGATGACAGCTGGCCTAAGATCTTGTTCTGCCTTCCATCTACACCAAGTTCTGCTCTTTTCTCTCACCAACCTCATACCTTGGTTATAGAAGACTTTTAAAAAGCCAAGGAGGAAGGAAGGACACATGCAAAAGAAGTCACAGAATCCCTCAAAATTTTAAGGAGGATTCTTTAAAAATATTTGCATCAATGCTGCTTAAATTTAATTGTATTTCTTAACAGTTCTTTATTGAAAATAAAATTGAATTAAAATATTACCAAAGATTGAAGATATTTATGTTTTAAATTCAACAACTTGCATGTAGCAAAGTGCTGCAGGAGTAGATGTGAACTATGTAGATGAATATTTCCTTTGGATTTTCTCCCAGCCATAAAAGCAGATTAAAAAAAAAAAAAAAAAGATACAGCATTTTGTGTCAACCAAAGAAGAAAATGGCAGGTCTTAGATGCTAACTTTTATCTACAGGCGTAATACAACCATAGCAATGTTCATTCCCACACAACTTCCTGATAGCTCAGTGATAGGTTTCATTTTGTTTGGGATTTCTATGCCACCCTTTCCAGTGTCTGCACTGCATTAGACAAAACCAAACCCTAACAGCTGTCATGTGCAATTCATTCTCCCTCTCAGCCTGTCCCTGAGGGAAGAATTGTGTGCACTGGAGTGTTTTCTTTTTGATAGGCTTCTGCATCTTTTTAAAATGTACATGTTTTCCTCCTTTTATATTAAAGAAAGCCAAGAGAATGTGCCTTACACATGAAGAAAAGTAATGAAGGTGGAAAGATTTAGGAAAGGTAACCAGAGCTGGCCATGCACAGACTTGATAGGCTGTACTAACCTATTGGTTTTAGAACATTTGCTTCATATATCAGCACAGAAATACCCATAGCAGGACATATTCATCCTATTTCATGGAAGTTTTTTTAGAAACCAGTTAATGAAAACATTTATAAGACCTTTTCAGCTCATTTGAAAGGAGTGAGAAAAAAGTGGTGTTTTCCTCTAGGTAACTTAGTAGTACTTGGTTCACCTAACACCTGTTGCAGTTTCAGAGGCATGTAAAGAATATGCTTCTATGTTGGCCATAAACAAAAAAGAACATGATTTTAGGAGGTTTTATTGTTAATGTATATTCAATGAAGAGAAAAATAATGAAGACAGTCCAGTGTTTTCTCCTTGGCTTGCTCCATGGAGTATGAACGATTGTACAGTAAACTCAAGGTATCATCATTACACTAATTTCTCAGAAGCATGTGACAAACACACAGGGAAATTCAAGTGCAGAAGAATTTTCATAACTTTGAAACATTTTAAGCTAGGATATTTATATACCTGAGCACATACTTCGAAAACCTTATTTTAAGAAATAAGAATATGCTACTCCCACCTAGTCAGACTAAGCTGAAGATAATTTCTACGTTAAAATTAAATTGTTTCATTACAAAACAATTAGTTCAAATGCTTTGAGAATTTACTTCAGCAATTCCCTCTATTCCCCAATTCCTTGTCTGCACAATAGAAATGTTTTCATCTGTTTTCTCCTGTATCTGTACTTCACAAGAACAGCTATTGTATATATCGGCTAAATTGTAAGCTTTTTAAGCAAATTCCACAGCTGTGTGATCTTCCTTTCTGCATCAGTATTCATGAGGCACATCAGATTCATTGATTTGTGATATCAATTTTGCTTCTAGATGTTCTAATCTTTTCTGCTTTTTTTAGGACTTTGTTTGGTGGATCGAGGTTCAAAGCTGGTATTTTATCATATCACTTGCCAGACTGCAGAAGTTTCTTAACAAGAATATATTCAGCACTAAATATATTGAAAACAGTAGTTTAAGTAGCAAAGTAGTATTCAGGAAAAACTTCAGTGAAAAAGCATATATGCAGACTGTACTAGGTGGTATAAACTATAAATAGAAGCGTATGCTCCACAGGGCTCCATTTTAGAGCCACTGCACTTCAATGTCTTCATAAACTATTTGAATGCAGGACAAGAAGGTATACTAACTAAACTTGCTGGCAACATTAAATTGGGAGGAGCTGTTGACTTACTTGAAGGCAGTGAGGCCCTGTAGAGAGATCTTGACAAGTTAGCAGGCTAGGCTATCACCAACAGTATGAAGTTTACCCAGGGCAAGTGCCAGATTCTGCAGGTGGAACGGGACAACCATGAATGTATGTACAGACTGGGGACCAAGAGGCTGGAGAGCAGACCTGCAAATAGAGATCTGTGTGTCCCGGCAGATGGCAAGCTGAATCTGAGTCAGCAGTGCCCTGGCAGCCAGGAGGGCCAAGAATGCCCTGGGGCATCAGGCACAGCATCACCAGCCGGGCAAGGGAGGGGATTGTCCCACTCTGCTCTGCGCTGGGGCGGCCTCACCTTGAATATTGTGCACAGTTTTGGGCGCCACAGTATAAGAAGAACATAGAGCTATTACAGAGCATCCAAAGGAGAGCTACAAAGGTAGTTAAGGGTCCAGAGAAGAAGCCATCCAAGGACTGCCTGAGATCACTCAATCTCATCAGCCTGGAGAAAAGGAGACTGAGAGGAGACTTTGTCACAGTCTACAACTTCCTCATGAGGGGAAGAGGAGGGGCAGACACTGATCTCTCCTCTGTGGTGACCAGTGACAGGACCTGAGGGAAAGACCTGAAGTTGTGTCAAGGGAGGTTTGGGTTGGATATTAGAGAAAGGTTCTTCACCCATTGGGTGGTTGGGCACTGGAACAGGCTCCCCAGGGAAGTGGTCCCAGCACCAAGCCCGGCAGAGTTCAAGAAGCACTTGGGCAATGCTCTCGGTCACATGGCATGACTCTCAGGGCCATCCTGTGCTGGTCCAGGCACTGGACTCAGTGATTCTTTTGGGTGTCTTCCAACTCAGGAGGAGTTGGTTGTGCTACCATTGCTGCTATTAACTTAGTCCAGTTTTGTTTTTCATTGCTTTTACATTCATGCTTCTAGTAATATTGTAGATAATCCTATGTTAGGTAATTAACTAGAACAAAATATATCCTACATAAAATACAGGGTTTTCACTACCTTCCCCAGAAATAGACCTAAAAAAAGGGAAAACTTTTTACTTTACAAAATCTTAAGTATAAAAATTAATTATCTTGACATTTTGTGTTGAACTACTTGTCAAAACAGAAAGGAAGCACAACAGGGAAAAACATAAGCCTCAAATGCATGATGATATTATCCATATGAAATTAAGGTATCCTGTTTCAATTCCTTGATTTGAAAATTTTTATAACTCCATGCTACTTCTTAGTAGTATTATTCTACTGCTTTAAATTCATAAGTAAATATTTCTTCTGGTCAATCTGAAGACTTCTCAGTTTCATCCTAGTGAAAAGTAGAATGAAATTGCTCTAGAATCTATCAGCGTCACGCTGCAGTTCTTCAGCTCTGACTAGTAAGTACAGGTCATTGCCTTGGAATCTGTTTTTCTAATAAAAACAACTGCTTAAACAGTGCTGCTTCTACGATGTGTCACAGAGTATTCACCTCATTCTCTTAAACATGGCTTAAACAGCAAGGTATTACTGACTTCTAGGGGGAGGAATGAACGTCTTTAATCTTCATTTCTTTGTATGCCATTCCTCATTCTACATTTCAAAAAAGCAGAAACAATACAGTTATAAGCACTTTTTTACTTTTGTTTGTATCTCACCATCTGCACTCTGGATTTACAGCTTTTATGAAAAGACAGCATCTCCCACACATAGCGCTTCTATCTCCTGCAAGCCTTGTATTTACCACATCTCTCCAAGACCCTCCGCATATGATTTATTTCAGTCACACAAAGAGCAGTAGGTCAAACACGTACAGGAGCATTAATATTATTTCCTAAGCCCTAGTCACACACCTCAACAAGATGATATGTGGAAGTGACAAATGTAAGAGCATCCCTAAAATGTTAAGGACTGCCTTTTGTGATTTTTGCATTTAGTGTCCTTTCCTAAGGATTGTCAGACCAGAAGAAAATGTATCTCTTCCTAAGTACAGTGAAACAAGGCCTTCCATGAACTCCCTAAAGTACTTCAGTACTGTTAGCACAAGGTGTATGACATTATGCTTGAAGAGCTGCTTTTCTTCTCTACTGTCCCCAGCTCTACCCAGATGAGTTTCTATACTGCAGCTCTATCCTTTAAATAACCATTTTTACCCTGTACAATGAGGATAATACTTTAATTTTTACAGCATTCTCAAAAATTCACATTACATAACTTTTAAATTAAAATAGCTAATTTTACATACTACATTTTTAGTCCTTTAAATTGTAAAATACTTTACAGAGAAAGCCATATTCTGTATTTTTCAATATATAAAAAGGAAAATAAAAAGAAAACACCCTTCATTTTTATAATCCAAGCCAGATACAGGAGAAGTCATGACTTACAGAGACTGATTACACATTAATTGTCAGAACCTTTTGTGCACATTTCGCTCTTTGTTAACAATAGTGATGCTGGTTGTCAACATATTTATTGCAGTAATATAATTAATTCTGCCTTTAAGTATTTACACAGATTATTTACTTCTTTTTTCCACAAAGGTAGTCAGTATTATTGGGGGAAGGAGGGTGGCTGTGGGGAGATAGGATTCATTCGAACCAGAACCAACAAACACTCAGCTGGCTGAGACTGTAATAGTGTATCATAGACAAACATACTGTCATAACTTTATGTCCATACATGTTAGAGGTTCATATACAAGTGATGTTAAAATTTATTCCACACCTCAGTTGTTAGAATTCTTCACATATTTCCCCCCATCAATAAAGGGGAGAAATAAGAAAGAGAAAACAAAATTTTGAAAGAGAAGTTTTTTGTGAGTTTCAACTCATGACCTTGCTGAACCACTTCACAGACAATCTATATTTACATTGACTCAGAAGTGCTTTTGCAAAATATCAGCTGTTCTGTTAAAGGCATATAGGAATTATCAACATACTTAATCAAATAAAAAATCACAGAGAAGCAAATTAAAACATCTTTGTCAAATTTATGGTAATGGTACACTTGAGGAAATTACAGTTGTTGCTGTATGTCGTTTTTAACATTCTGAAATGTGTGATGTAAAGTCTCATATGAATTTAACTACACATTACTATTTCACTATAAACTCTCTCCGTAAGCACAGGGGCTTATAGAAGAATATTTTTCCTCTTAGACTGGCTTCAAATCAAGTAGTCCTACATCACAGAAGAAATGTGAATGAATAACAATACAAAAGAAAAAAATCTAACTAAACAAAACACACAAAGAGTGTAACCTTAGGCTGCTCATCTAACCAGAAAAATACAGCTCAGCCATAGAACTACAAAACTGCAAAACCATGGGCATCTTCTTCAAATTCCTTTTAGTGAGACAGTTTTAGGTGACAATTTTGGCAGAATCTGGATACATACTAGGATTTTAAGTAACACGTAACTTACTCTGCTCCTTTGCAAGCAATGTAATGGGATATTACCAAAACTGAATGAAGTTTAGCCATGAGGATAAAACAGATGAAACAGAAAATTGCAAGCATTTATCCAAGTTAGTTATCTTGTTGGCAAACATCTAATTGAGGAGGACCTCACAAAACAACAACTCCTGCAATATCTGCATGAAATTGTCTATAATTGCAGAGGACTATCCAGATGGCTAATATAACAGGCTGTATACATGTCTCTTAGCAGATGCTTCAAAGGAAGATGTGAAAAACCTTTCAATAGCAGTTACATTGTGTCTAAGAATAAGGTTCCTTCAGTAGATCAGAAGTAAATAACTGTCTTAACTTTTATACTTCAACAATATCTACCTCACATATTTTATGCTCTACTTATTACAGTTAGATTAGTTTGATGTATTTCATCAAATGCTGTTATATCCAAATCTTTTTATCATGCATTTAGGATGATCACATTACAAATGATACAAGAATTAATGCTGGAGAGCTCTATTCCTTATGCTGTTTAAGGTATCACTGCAACTAAGACTGGAGGGGCCAGAGCTGGATGTTGGACTAAATCACTGCTGAGAAGGCTAACCTAAGGAAAGGCACACACAGGCTGGAGCTCATTGGGTCCACCACCCTGCTCAAGTAGGGTGACCTAGATCTGGCTGCACAGGACCATGTACAGATGTCTTTTGAATATATTCAAAGCTGCAAAATCCAAAAATTCCTTGGGCAACCTGCGACAATGCACAGTCACCTTCACAGTGATTCTTGATGTTCATGAAGTACCTCCTGTGTATGAGCTTGTGCCCTTTGCCTCTGGTCCTGTCACTGGGTATGACTGAAAGGAGCTTGGCTCCATCTTCTTTGTACCCTCCCTTCAGGTATTCATGTACACTGAGCTCCCTGAGCTTTTTCTTCACCAAGCGGAACAGTCCCAGCTCTCTCACCACGTCCTCATGTGGCAGATGCTCCAGTCCCCTCATCACCCTAGTGGGCCTTTGCTGGACTCTCGGCAATAGTTCTGAGTTTCTCTTGTACCAGGAAGCCCAGAAGTGGACACAATATTCCAGATATTTATGAAAATTAACTGCAGATAGGCCTGTATATCTATTTGCAGATACATATGATGTTCTGGATGGTTAAAACTCAAGAAACTCAGAACTGGAAAGTTCCATGGCATGTGTATTTGCTATGGACGCCAATAAGCCCTGTTTTCAGGCAGGGCTTACTAATGAAAGAACATGGTTGTTCTGATGTGACCATGACCATATCTTTTGCATTTTAGTAGTCTTCTGCCCATCCCTCTGAAGAACAAACAGACCAAATCACATATGCTTACATGAGACCTATGACTTCCATCTGTTTCCAGTTATGTCTATATACGGCTTCTTTTATGCATTACATAACAGATTAATTTAATATCCAGTTGCCTTATGAAGCCTACAAATTTCTCTAGCAGAACTGTGTCCTCAGTACTTGTTATATTTAAGATAATTTTTATACATAATTCCTACGAAAATTTTTAGAATAGATGCTTTAATAATCCAAGACAAAAAAATAAGCAGTTCCAGTGCAATAAATGTTTAGTTCCCAGTAGAAAACATACAAATTTCATTAGAATTCATGGAGTTTTGGCACACAAAGTATGTGCCCAATATTATCTTCTCAGAGGAGAACTGTACCCAGCACTTCTGTTTACATATGACATTCCATACTCCACATCATAACTTAAAAATCAATTAAAAAAAAAAAACACAAACAAAAAAAGTAATTAAGGAAAACAAAACAAAACAAACATGCCTAGGGAATCATTAGAGAGCTTAAAGTGACCACAAAAAGAATTTGCCATATGCTCTTCCCTTGCTGTACAGCACTGGGGAAATCTTTCAAAGAATTTTTTTGCCTTGGTGCCATAGTTTTTTGCCTTTGTTTTGTTCTCTGCATGAGAGTATGCCAATGAAACTTCAGAAAGAAAAAAGAATGTTTTCCAATGTTTCTGTCTTTCCTTCACTTTCCCACCCTCCAAATATCAAGGCACAGCTAAGAAATACAGATGAGAGGTTGGGAATGAGATATTCTAACCTTGTCACAGAGATCTATCAAATATTGGACAATGCCTGATTTGGCTGTGATCAGACTAGATGCAATCTATATAGTCAAATTTTCCTGAGATTAGACTGGGTGCAAAATGTTTTTATACTTACAGCTTTGAATTTTTTATGCATTTCATACTGTACGGAAAAAAAACGGTCTTTTTCAGGACCTATTAATCTAAAAATGTGTAAACATCCCTGAGTTAGAATAGCATCATATTCTACCTCATATAATATTTCATTTGCCATTTGGACACAGAAACCTTAATTTTCCTTGTAGAGTTTGTCACATTTTTAGTTGCCTATTATAATCTTTTTCTGTAGAAGACTTTTTTTTATGATCCATAGAGAATTCCATATACCAAAGAAGCAAAACAAAACTGATCTGAATGTTTATCCTTTACTCATTACCACAAAAGTATCTGAGGAAAGAATAAAGATAAATTCAAAAGTAACATTTTAAAATATGTGCTTTAAGAAGTTTTCCTAAGGTTTTGGCCTTCAGTGTAAAACTGCAGTTTTAAACATATGCATCTTCTACTTACCTTTTGCTTTTACAGGCATTGATAATTCAAAGATCCACATTTTAAAGTGTGAAGATATAGTAACTTATGAAAAGCAACCAATTGAAACTGAAAGTGTCTGTAAATTCTACATTATTTTATCCCTCTTTTGAATTTTTTTCACTCAAATTACTATTTATTGACTTAGTGAAGGGTTAATAACCCCATATGTAGATCCGTGATGAGTTGACCTTGGCTGCATGCCAGCTGCTCACCAAGCCACTCTATCACTCCCGTCTTCAGCAGGACTAGGGTGGACAAAAGAAGATAAAAAAACCCTCATAGGTCAAGATAAAGATATTTTACTAAAGGAACAATGAAGGTCGAGTTCAGACAAGCATATGAGACAAAGATTTATTCTCTACTTTTCATCACAAGATATTTTCAGCCACTTTCTGGGAAGCAGAGCTTCAGCGCTATAGTGGTTGCTCTGGAAGGCAAATGTTGTAAATAACAAATGCCCATTCATTTCCTCCTCCTTTTCTTAGTTTTTATATCTGATCGGACAATATCTGTTACGTAACATCCCTTTGGTCATTTTGGGCCTGCTGTCCTGGTTGTGCCCCTCACAAAACTTTGCCCACTCCGAGTGTACGTGTTGGTGGGTGGAATGCTGGGGAGACAGCACTGGTGCTGTGCTAGAGCTGCTC
Source organism: Ifrita kowaldi (assembly GCA_013398055.1). Classification (NCBI taxonomy): domain Eukaryota; kingdom Metazoa; phylum Chordata; class Aves; order Passeriformes; family Cinclosomatidae; genus Ifrita; species Ifrita kowaldi. Next base: position 35,847 of record VZRS01008991.1, on the reverse strand, counting down.
AGCACTAGCTGAGCACTGGTGTGATACCCAACCTTTCCAGCTACCAGTATCGAGCATAGGGCTATGAGGGCTTCTGTGGGGACAATTAACTCCATCTCAGCCAGACCCAATACAAGATCATAATACAAGACTAAAAAGAACAATGCATGAATCAGCTGAAGTTACCTAACTCAGCACTTCATACTATAAGAAAAAAAACCTACAGAAGAACATGAACACTAACCTTCATTATGCAAAATTATGTAAGTAAAGCCAAGAAGAAAAATCATCCTGCAAATACAGATCACAAGTTATTATGAACCAATTAAATTGCTACATAACCCTCAGTAAAAATGGGACATTAGATAATTAGAAATGCTAATGTTAAGAAAGTTTGGGCTTCGTTCACATTTTAACTGCTAATTGCTGCAATTAAAAATGAGGATTTTGCTTTAATTCTTGTTACAGAGAGTTCAGAACTGAAACATATTTTGAAGCTGTCACTGCCAAAAATGAATGCTGAACTGTAAGTTTGGATATGCAAAATATTGTCGTAGGTCCATTAATATTAGTTTGTTTTTCAAGGAGAAATCATATCCCTGGACAAAAAAAAAGCACTTCCTTTATCTGAAGAAATAAAATTTCAGATGCCTAAGTCATTAATTAAAATTCGCTGTTACAATATTATATGATTTACATAGTGTTATTGTATGACCAAGTCAAATACAAAATCAACATTAATCACTATTGAACGGCAAATGAGACGGTGAAAGGCACACATTACAAAACGCAACACAAAAACCCAGATCAAGACTAATCCAATAATCAGATACAGCTAGATTTCCCACAGATTTTATAAGAGACTTTGGGAATCTGACTAGTAGTAGTAAAGGGAAGGTAGAACACGTGCATATCCAGAAGACCCTCCAGGCAGCACATATTACATAGCATACATGACAAAAATCCCAATAGTAGGTTACAGATTATCAAGAGTTAGAGTACTGTTGCTTACCAATTCATGTAATAAGGTGTGTTGAAGTCGTTACTTCCAAAGGAATTTCCATATTTAACTAGCTTAGTAGCATTCTATCAATAAATTATTGAAAGGACATTAAGAAACTAACTCAGTTTTCTACATCTTCTATTACAATGTTTAAAATTTGTTATTTAGAGTATACTACTTAAAAAAGTATCCACCACAATTTTTCCTTCCTTTTAGCAGGGCTAGACACAAGGTATTATGTCACTGCACAATTATTATCTGGCACTGTTTCAAGAATAAAAAAACAAACTAATAATATGGATCCTTATTGAAATGAAAATAAAAAGAGATTATTTTGTGGGGTAGCTGAATTATTTGAAAAATAATTTTGAGATGTTACTTTGGTTTGTGGTATAATGAAGAAGAAAGAAACAGAAAAAATAGTTGGAGTCAGCCTCAATTATTTTATTTCACTCAAAAATGCATGTTTGTTTTAGTTTTGCAGTAATTAGTCATCTACAAAGAAAAAGTTCAAACCCAGCAATTGAAAATTAAAATGTTCAAAATTAACATACAGGTTTTCAAAGTCAATAAATACTTTTAGGATAAGCATTTTAATAACAGCAAAAATAAAAAGCTACTTTTAAAATAAATTGAAAGTGATGGAAAAAGAGTTCTGAATTATTTCCTGTAGGTTTCTACTTCTGCATATGTATAAACTTTGTTAATGAATTATCATAGTACCCAAATGTAATTCTGGAACCTGGACTGGCTGTTATTAGCTACACAGTTTGATAGTTCAAGTGAAATTAAGCTATCTGCAAGGTTTACTTTGTGACAGAAAGTGATGTTTTCAAAAACAATTATGACAATAAATATACTATTTACAGTATTGTTGAGCAGATTTATTAAAGGTGTAATTTTAATCAAATAAGTATCTGGATTTCAAACTATCTAGGAAGATAGTTATCTATTAACAGAGCAATATCCTGTGTTAAAATACTGATTTTATTTGTCACACATCATTAGAAAAGCTAGCAGTGTGTCACAGTCTCCACTTACTTTTGGACCTGAATTTATCTTCTCTCTCCTTTCCCTTAGAAAACTCAAGCTTATCTATCCAAGAGAAACAATTGACATCAAAGGATTGTTTTTCCACTCACCAGCTCTAAGCTGCTTTTTATTGTTCGAAGGAATTATTGAAGAGACTCAACACAGAATTTCAATCAGATACACAGTTTCTGGTTCATTGATTGGTTGATTCTTCTTCTTCTAGTGAAGAAAGGCAAGAAAAGTCCTTTTTAAATCTATTCTTCTCAGAGAGGTCACATTTGTGCTTTCTTTAAGCTACTCTTTGTAATGCTATGGTGTCAATGAGTTTCTACCTGCCCAGAAACTCTGCTGTCCTGGACTGCAAAGTAATTTCTTTCAACTGTTCTTGCAAAGCCGGAAGTGTTCAACCTTCCTGTAAGTAAACTTTAGCAAAGATGGAGTCTTACAAATTTGTCAGGATCCCTAACTATGAGAGATCAGACTGTCTCAAAATCTGATTCACTCTGTGAAAATGATCACTTACACAATCTGACTTTGCAAGTGCTAGCTCTTTTGTTCCTTCAGTTCTTACATGTCTCAGTTCTGATCTTTTTTTTTTTGGTTCCCGTTAAGATATTTATGCTGATGGATAAAGATTCAACCAATCTGTGGTCTTCTTTGAGCTTGTAATCTCAGGGATCCTTAAAGAAACACTTCTAATAAAGGACTTCTAATATTATACGGAGTTGACCCATACACACAGCTGCTGCAGTGAGTAGAGTGGGAGGTAAGCTTGGATGTCTGCTAATTCCTTAAATTTACATGCCATTTACCTATTTTTTATATATATATATGTGTGTATATATATATATATACATACAAAATGAATGTTTCAACTTCTTATTTTTTTATCCTGAGTACTTTGTATCGAATGTAAACCTGAAATAACTGTAAAATGCAAAAAACACCTAATTCTGTAGTACTACACTGAATCTCAATTGTGATTGCACTTCAAGGAATATGATGATTTAGCAGTTTTAGAAGCTGTCGTATGAAAACAGGGTATATTCTAAGTGTTTCATAACCTTGTTAAAAGTTTTTTTTTTTTTTAAATAGATTCCTTGGATCTTACTACAACATTGTCTCTTTTAAAACAGTTGAGAAGTTTCTTACCTCAGACTCAGGAAATGTTTCTATAAAGTCTTTAGAAGAACCATTTCTGCCATAAATTCCCTGGCAAACACATAATAGCCAGAAGATGCCCAGAAGTCCCTTGGGCACATTCTAAAAACTACTGAAGACCTAAGAAACCCTGAAATCCCATCAGGAAGAAGTCTCAGCAACCAGAAAATTTCTTGGCCAATCTGCAGGAAACCTTGAGAAACGCCTGGCTCTTAATGAGGGCATCCTATCCTCTAGGCCTCCATGAATTGTCAGCTCCTGCAGCAGATAGCCTAGTTCACAACAGTGAAAAGAAGAGAAAAACAGCAATGCTGTTTTGTAATGAACACTTCTTCTATTTTGCATAAGAGTTTTGATGTCACTTCTTCAGATACAGGACAGACACTTCATAGTTGTTAAGATTCACAAAGACGCTTACTAAGAATCTTACATAGCTGTCTCTTTTAATCCATACTATATATCCCCAGAAAAGGAGCTGGGACTTCTCAGGGTCAACAAGTAAATATGCACTGCTGCAGTGATGGAATATAATTGCATATTGGGCTCCATTAATGAAATCTTTGCCTGTGCATTGAGAGAAGTGATTACTCTCCTCTGCCCAACACTTATGAGGCCACACCTAGCTTAGTTTCCAGCTTTAGATGTTGGGTGCAAGAAAAAAAAATGTCCTTGCATGGATATAAACATGGAAATTAGTTCATTGGCTTTCTTACATGCAAATGATGGCTTGCAGTGCTTTTCATACCCTTTCTCTTGAAATTATGGCTTTAAAAAAAAAAAAGTAAAAAAACAATCCCTTTCCTTCTACTCCTCAAAATCAGGGTTGGCCCTGATCTATTAAAGCTTGCTGCAGTTAACAGTTTCATTCCTTTTGGGGAATTGTGAAGACTAGATGGAAAATATCAGGCTGCCACAACCTGCCAGGCAATAATTTGATTGAAAAGTACTCATTTGAGTAATTTCTTCTCCCTGTACACATCATCAGAAGTGAAAACAGGACCAAAGTTCTGGCACCAGCATAATGCTAAATCTCTCCTACACACTGTGGGAGCTATTGCTAGACAACTGCCAGGGATTTATAATAGGCCGCCCATTCCTATTCTGTTGTTATTGCTTCTTTCTCCTTCTGGAGTTTCTAGAGCAAAACCACAAGAATACTTCATTTTGGCATTACTGTCACAGTATAAGTAAACACTCATTACTTTTATGACTCCAGAAACAGAAGAGACATTTGATACCCTGAGCACTATGTTACAGCTGTGAGTTGGAAAACATAGCAGTTTTTAGCAAAGAGTAAAAAATTTGCTTGACTTAAAGTATATTCGACTGAATAAAAAATATAATCTGTGTAGCCAGCCAGGTTAGAAAATATTCAAATTATGCTAGAATACTTTTTAAGCAAGTTTAATGAATGCTGATATAACTCAAATTTTGATATAATGATAAAAGTATTTCCAGGGTCTTTAGCCAGAAGCGCAAACCTTGTCATTTAACAGACACCTTTGGGACTCTACTGTGTCAACTCAAAACAGAGCAGCCTCCAAGGAACCTCTGCATGGACTCCACCTTGTGATGGGACTGGAGAACTGGGAATCTGACTGTGCTGAATCGGACCTCATCTGACATATTTTTAGGATGTATGAATAAGTCACACGTCACCATGTGGGTGTGATCTAAATCCACCGGGGTTAAACAGTTCTATTTTGGCACTGTTTACTGAGTTTAGCTCTTTTGTACTGTATCTGGGTTTCAGCTGAGATAAAGTTGATTTTCTTCCTACTAGCTGCTACAGTGATGTATTTTGGATTTAGGATGAGAATAATGTTGATAACACACTAATGTTTCAGTTTTTGCTAAGCACTGTTTACACCAAGTCCAAGACTTCTCAGTGTCTCACACCACACCCTACCAGTAAGCTGGCTGGAGGGCACAAGAAGCAGGGAGCGGACACAGTTGGGACAGCTGCGCCAACCTGGCCAGAGGGCTATTCTTTACCATATGGTGGCACGCTCAGTATTTAAACTAGGAGGAAAACTGGCTGGGAACTGCTGCTCCAGAACTGGCTGGGCATCTCTTGGTGGGTGGGGAGAAATTCCATTGTGCATAGTTTTTTTTGTGTATTTGAATTCCATTATTATTATTATTTTCCCTTCCTTTCCTGTCCTATTAAGTTGTCCATATGTCAACCCATGAATTTGCCTTTTTTTTTTTCTGCAATTCTCTCCCTTATCCATATGATGCAGATAGTAGTGAGCAAGTGTCTGTGTGGTGTTAACTTCCTGTCTCATTAAACTATGTCCTCTTTGGAACCCAACTAAGGTTTGAAGATTTGAGATAACAACAGAGCTGACTAGAGTGTATTAAAACAAATTTGTTATATGCATTCATTATATTAGTTTAATAGTCACTGATAACAATGTTGATTCATTTGCTCTCAGAGCTGTTGCACGTGTTCTTAGCTGTGTCATGTAACACATTTGCAGTATGTGTTCCCTGTTGCATTGTTTATCGTCTCTGGGGGCTGGGTTTAGGTTATCATGTTGTTGTACTTTGTAACACTGACTTATGATATGATAAAACTGTTGGTCGTGACACTAATCTGGTGTTTGTACTCAGTATTGCCATCAACTCTGTACTTCAGGAGCCATCTATTGGGAACTAATAATAATTACACCTTTTACCTTTTCTCCTCAGAGAGCTGATCTATGGGGGAGATACCTTATCCATCTTCTCCTTCTCCTCCAAAATCTAAATAGTTCTTGAGAATTTTGAAGATCTATGAGATTTTGAAACTATCATGTTCCTATTTCTATGTCTCCTGAATGTGTTGCTGGTCTTGTTTAAGGTTAAACAACTGTGTAAGAATACCACCCAGAGTATCTGCCCTGAGGCTGGATAGCTGTGAGTGGCAGGGTGTGTGTGGTAGTATAGGCAAGAGCCTAGGACAGTGGTCAGCTCCAGCCTTTTGGAATTACACCCTTGATAAGTGCAGAATCTGAAAAACTATTTAAATATTTGGAGAAATATATTGTCCCCTCGCAATTCCAGAGACACAAATCACTGCAATGTGCTGAGGCCTGGCCCAGGCCTACTGAGCCCTGTTCTATTAAGTAACCTCAAGGGGAAGGTCTCTTCCCTTGAACACAATGACAAAACAACACGTGGCTATTTGTAATACAGTTTTAAAACTCCTTCATGAAAATGTTTAAGTCACAAACGACGATATTTCAGTCTCTGACAGAGGTGAAAGCTATCCATCTGGCTTTAAATTCTACAATAGCTGAATGAGAAAAATGGCCAGCACTATACTTCTACACTGACTCATAGATGGTGGCAAATGCCCTGTGGGTGTGGCTACAGCAATGAAACAGAGAAAATGGAAGCACAGAGGTAAAGCCACCTGGGCAGTTGAATTGCGGCATGATTTTAGTGCCTGGGTGGAGAGAACCTTGTAGATCAACACACAGATGCCTACATACCCAAGAGTACCCTCTGAAGAATATCAGAAAACCAGCTGGTGCAACACGCTGCTAAGATTGAAGTGGCTCAGGTGGATCTGGGCTAGCAACATAAGGGTGAATTATTTATAGCCTGATGGCCTAATGACACCTCAGACCATCAGGGAAGGGATGCAACATATAGATGGGCTTGGGATCAAGGAGTGGACTCAAGCATGGGCACTATTGTAGATGGACACTATTGCACAGGCTATCCATGAACGTGAGACAGGCACTGCAGTTAAACAAGCCAAGTGGTTAAAGCCTCTGTGGTATGGAGGGCCATGGCTGATATATAAATATGGGGAGGCCTGCCAGATTGACTGTATCACACTCCAAAAAAAGCACCAAGGAAAACACCATTAATTTAAAAAGTATTTTTATTAATTACTTTTAATAATTAATAAAATTTACTTCTTTTGTTAGCATCAAGTGCTCATTACTTATGAAAAGGATGCAATACATCTAATTTGCAATTTACACTGGGACAGTGTTACAAAATCAGCCATTTTTCCCCTCTGAATATTTTATTTTATTCCTTTTTTTAAAAAATGCAATTTACAAAAAAGACTATTGATTTAAAAACTAAGGCAAGTTATCTTAAAGTTAATATTTTAAAATATATATGTAGCATAGAACAAGGGACACTCCATGGTTATTGATACAGAGAAAATCTTTAACAGACAATATCAATATTCTTCTCTCCAGTTTCACTAGCATAGTTTTTTTGCTAGAAAGGGAAATCCAGTGCTACTCAAAAAATAGTATGCCATGTCAAAAATTTAAATATAAATTTAAGCAGCTTTTCAGGCAGAGTCTTAAATGCTTTTCTAATTTCATATTTTGTTGCATTTTCTGTCTTCTTCAAGGTTGTGCAAATAATTGTGCAACTACAGACTGATCTCCCATGGTGTAATCGCTAAAGTCCGTTCAGGAGGACTCTGTTCTCATGCATAAAGGTTTGAGAGACTAGGCACAGAAACTCTAATTTTCAAATTAAATATTTATGCTTTCTAAGAGTTTTTTGGCTTCATAAATTTCCAAAGAACAACACGACCACGTGTTTCAGTTACAAAGGAAGCTGAACTGTCTATTGCCTGCAGTGTTATGAGCTAGACTGAGTCTGTAACTGATGGAGGCGTTAATACATATATAATCCTCTAAGCACAGCTAGAGTTGGAGCACTCTGCTGTACCAAGGAGTAAAAGGGAAGGGATCTTAAGACTTAGTTTTCCTTTAGTCCCAGTTCCTTTAATGGCACCTTTAAAATTAGACACTTCCTGCCAGACATCTGAGTAAAGGAATCACCAAAAGTCTGCACTAACTAGAAAACAGAAAGGGTCATTAATATTGGTTGTGGAGGTTTTTCTTTGAAATAAAGGAATAGACAATCCTCACCCAACTTTCTGAAGATTCCAATCTTTTATACATACAAAGTTGTCTTCTATTTTTATGTTATCATTCTGATGTAAATTAATTAATCTGATACAGTGATTTTGCCCTTTCTCATAGGTAACTACCTATGAGAAATGAGAAATTTCCAGACATGCCTGTAAGAAAAAGTACTTTGTAGAATTTACCAGTCTCTGCTTCTCAGTGATGGAGTGAAATTACTTTATTAATTTTCTTGCCAGGATGCCAAATCTTGGTCTAAGTGTTTAGTTCTTTTAAGCCTTTTTTTTCTTTCAGTTATCAAATACAACTAAATATTTTCCACTGCTAGCTTCATTGTTCTTCTGGCATACTACTCTGGGAATTTAAAAAAACCTCAACAAATATGTAAGCCCATTAGGTCAGAGTTCCCAAGAATGCCAGGTAAGTGGAATCCTAAATAGCAGAAAGAGCAAGAATCAGGTAATTTGTTAGCTTAAAATAGTGACTAATTTTCAATTAGCTGCAAGTTTGTCATAACTACAGAATATGATTCAGATACTGAGATGGAAACCCTGTAGGCAGATTTTGCAAGTACATGTAGAAGTATAGATTTATTTTTTAATGACTGGTTTGTCACTACAACATTCATTTGATATAACCTAAATCCAAATAATTACTTTAAGTATAAATTGTAGAATTAATGGGAATATTTTAGCTTTAAAATTTGTATTCAGTAGTAATACCCTCTGTAAATATAAAAGATCAAAGAAAAACTTGCTATAAATTATGTAGGACAATAGCTTCCATTGAGAATTCAAGATAACGTAATCTTCTTAAACTTTTCATCTCATTTAGATATTTTACTTTAAGTCAAAGTAATTTTCTAAGAGTTTGAAATGAAATGTAAACCTGGGTCTCCTGCCAACATGTTTTTATTACAGAGATATTTTACTGGGATAGGATCTATGACCTCAAACCTTGATTTGTTTCCTTCCTTGTACCACATGTAACTTTCATTTTCTTGGACAAGTTCTCATTCAATGACAAATATACTTCAAATGTCACATCATTCACATTTTCTGGACTTGATTCACCTCTCTATTCATTTAAGTGTAATTGTACGCTTGTTTCTTCCAACAGGAAAATTCAAATGTTCAATAATCATGACTAACTAAAAATGGTTTCAAGAAGTGGTCACACTGAGACCAGAAGAATAACAGATGTTTTTCTGAACCTTCCAGATGTAAATAATCTCTGGTTTTTTAGGTCTCTGACAAATACTTTCAAAGCAATATGTACAAATGTCTAGGATACTTTAGGGAGTCTGAGGTAGACCTAGATACCTTAAAACAATAGTCTACTACTACCTCCACACACACTACATAGGTCAGGACATCCAGCTGATAATGCTTCTCTCATTTATTCCCCAATTCCACTTGTTCCAGGAGCTAGCTTTATATTTACATCGTCCTTTGTGAAGAAAAGAAAGGTATTAAAATATTAAAAACTACAGACTGTGCTTTTGGCATCTTTTTTTTTTTCCCTTTTCCTTTCATTTTCTTTTCCCCTTTCTTTTCCACTTCCTTCTCTGCATTCCTTTTCTGCTCCAGTATTCAAAAACAATAGATATACTCTAGGCATTCACATGCTAGCATGCATATTTTGGTCCTTACAGATTACTCAGAAGTCTAGGAAAGTATTTATGAAGCAGATACTAGTGAAGATAGCCAGAATATTTTTCCTTCTCCATGTATTCTAAACTGGGACTGCTCTAGGAAACCTCTTTCATGACAGTTACTGAATACTCAGTATTGTCTCAGACCCTGGATAATGCCATTGGGAATTACAACTGGGAAGAATTTCCACATCTGTTCAATGGGAAAGAGGCTACTTTAAGCCTATGGGAAAGGGCTTTGTTTATAGGGGACAGAGACAGCAGGAGTGGTGGAAGGTTATGGAAAGTCAGGAAAGGGCAGAGAGAAAGAAGAACAATGGCAGAAGGGAGTGAGTCTGAATCCTTTGTCAGGTGTTCACTAGCTCTGCTGCTGAAGACATCACAGAAGTAGCCTGAGAGACTACTACAGGTTGAAGACATCTGTGAGCCACCAGTTCCCCAGCAAAACTTAAAGTACTGGGGAATATTCTGGGAGACAGAAAGAGTAATCATATTTTCCCAGTACTTGGAGGAAATGAGAGAAAAATCTTCAGGTTAGTACAGCCTGCACTTCAGATATTCTATTTCTTTTACTCTATTGTAGAATGACTTGGTTGAGAATGACAAGATAAACATATCATTAATGCCACTGAACAGGAAAACAAGAAGGGCAAAGGCTCTCCAAAGAAACCTTATTTCAGACTGGATATAGAGACATAAGAAAAGTGAAAGAAATTTCATATATTCATCAGTCATCAAAATGTAGAAATAAAACAGTTCTGAAATTGTTGTTGATTTACAACAAATTTGGAGAGACATAGAATCTGAAGAACCATTTGCCTGGCAGACAGAAAGTTTAGCCAAGGCCATTTGAAACAAAAATGTGTTTTATTACCAAATCTGAAGTACCGGCACAGAAATAATGAAAAGAAAGTTTCAGGGTTGTATCTAAATATTACAAAGCAGCAGGGAGATTTGGTTTAGTTTAGTCTTTGTGTAGGACAAATATCCTTTCAAATACCTGTTCACAGACTTGATATAAAGCTAATCAAGACAAGGCAAAGTATCAGATTCTGCATCCCTCTTCAGAATGTGCGAAGGGACATACCTACATTTTGCTATTTGGTGGAGGCTTGTATTTTCAAAAATCTGTCAAACAGTAGCTGTACACAAAATGAATTAGAAGTCACTTTTAAATCATTCACTTTTCCAACCCTATTTTAATATTTCTCTACATCATTTATGGTTTATAAAGTCTATTCACAATAGAATCACCTTAGTTTAAACAAACTGATCACTTAAAGCCTTGGGAAAGTTCAAGTATTGTCAATTAACATCACTGACACTAAAGGTAGCATTACTTTTCTGTCAAGAAAATTGTCCTACTTTTCTTTTTAAGTCTCATGTGCTTTCATACTTTCAAATAACCTAAATTTACGATCATATGTCAGTTTTTTGCTGCTAAAGGAATACACAAAAACAGACTTCAAAGCCATCTTTGTTCTGCACATGCATATCAAAGAAAACATCTATTTTATTTTGCTGCATCAAAGGCTATTAAGTACTATTTTAACATTTGGGAAATAACACAATTTGACATTCAATGAACTTAATGTTCATCAATGTGCCTTCATTAATTTCTTCGCTAGATTTTAACTTTTTGAAGTCACATCAAAAGTTCAGAAATTATATACACAAAAAATCATATACACACACATATATATGTATTTATATAGCTATATATAAATGTGTTTTTATAATGGATAATTATATTCAGAAAAGTTTTAAAGTTTATGATTGTCATTTTGTTAGAATATTGCAAAAGACAATAATTCTATTAATTATTGGTTTGTAGTTAATTTACACAAACAACTCATAGCTGCTATGATTTTTTTCTCCTTTGATTCATTTATGGAAATCTTACATCTTCTCAAAAAGTTCAGTGAAGTATTTTAAGCTCTTGTTGAGGTTAATCAAAGTCACTTAAAAGCAATCCCTAAAGCTCCTTCACTACATAACAAATGAATCTTTCTTCACAAATACATTTTCAAATAGTGACATGGATTTAGAGTCTCAAGTAAAGTGTGACTCTGATGCTCATCAGTGGAGAGATAATTTATACTTGTGAAGCTGCCTGTGGTTTTCAGGACAGAAAAGTTTTATGTTTCAAAATAAACTTTTCTGCTTGACTGATCTCTTCCACAGCAGTACCATGTAGCACTAAGAATTCTCATTTCTTTCCTGTTACTTTCTTTGTGTCATGGAATGGCTGAAGTGTGTTTGATTTCGGTGTTTGTTTTTGTTGCTTGGTTTTTTTAAAAACAACTTTGCTTTTCATGGTCTGTCATGATGTCAGATATACCGTTCAATGTTTCCACTTGGATATCCAAAGTACAACTAGAAATAATTATTGTTTAAAGCTATCTCATCAGATGAAAGAAGATCAATTATCTTAGAACTTAAGACCTGTTATTGAGTCATTCTATTCTTTGCTAAATAAAGTACAGCATTAAGCACAGATAATCAATGGCATTATAAGCATTCTTGATTTTTTCTGCAGATGGTCTAAAACTTTTATGTACTAAAATAACAAGATTTTTTATATATATTTTAAAGAAAGAACAAACAAAGGCAAGAAAATAGAACTGGAGAATACAGCCACTAAGATTATTTATGCAATTAGAGCCAAGAAAAAACAAAGAAATTTGCAAAAGCAATGGTAAATTGAAATTTGTCCTATTTACCCCAGATAAGATTTCAGACTTCAGATATTTATTTCTAAATTTTCTGCAATAAATATTTTGAAAAATTTGCTGTTAAAAAAAAGTTATGCTATGCCTTCATCTCGTGTTTCTTTACTTACATTATCTGTATTTCCATTCCTAAGTCTTCCCTCTCCCAGCCAGTGTACAGGTTTCAGAGAATGACAGAATGATTTAAGACTGAAACCTGATCCAGAAGTTAACTGTGCCAATTCTCTGGCCAAAGCCAGTCTACTGCAGACCAGGTTACTCACAGCCATGGCCAGTCAAGTATGGATGTGTACAAATTTTCCAGCATCTGATCATCACTATGATAAAACAGATAAATATCACAGAACATTCTGAGTTGGAAGGGATCCACAAGGATCATCAATTCCAACTCTTCGGTGACTGGCCCATATGGGGATCAAACCTGAGACCTTGGTCTTAACACCGTGCTTCAAACAACTATATCCTAGCATTTAATTAGAATTTCCTACGTTCCCACTTATATCCATTGCTTTTTGTCCTATCACTGTGCACCTCTGGGAGGAGTCTGGCTCCAGCTCCTCTGTATCCTCCAGTAAGATAGCAACAGGCAGCAACAAAGTCTACTGTGAGCCTTCTTTCCTTGATGCTGAACAAATCCAGTTCCCCAACTCAAACCATATACCCTGTGCTCCAGCCCTCAGCCATCTTGGTGACTGGTGTGGACTTAGTCCAAAACATAAACATCCTTCTTGCAGCAGGGAGCCCAAAAACTGCATGCAGTACTCCAGATAAGGTTTTGCAAGTGCCAAATAGAGAGTGGAAGCATATCCTTGGCTCTGCTGACTACAGTCTTGCCAATACAGGCCAGGATGTATTTGGTCTCCTTTGCTGCAAGAGCATGCTGCCAACACATGTTCAACTTTTCTGAGCAGCCATGGTCAGGTTAGGAAAGCTAAAGCCCTGAAAGAATTAAATCTGAATGGGGATGTCAAGGGAAACAACAAAAGTTTCTATAGGTACCTCAGTGATAAAAAGGAAGACTATGGAAAATGTGGGCCCTCTTCAAAAGAAAATAGGAGACCTGGTTCCCCGGTCATGGAAAAGGCTGAGGTACTCAAGAACATTTTCATGTCTGTACTGGTTTTGCACAGCCTGGTTTTTGGTAGCAGGGGGGCCACAGAGGTGGCTCCTGTGAGAAGCTCCTGGAAGCTCCCACCACATGCAGCAGAGCCAATCTCTGATGACTCTGAAGATGGACATGCTGCTGGCCAAAACTGGGCCAATGAGAGAGGCTGGTAACGTCTCCATGATGACATATTTAAGAACAAATTCGAAACAAAGTCACACAGTTTTGCTTCTGGTCAGAGAAGAGGAAGAGATGAGAACATGTGAGGGAAAACAACATGGTGACACCAAGGTCAGTGAAGAAGGAGGGGGAGAAGGTGCTCCACGCGCTGGAGCCAGGTTCCTCTGCAGGCCATGGTGAGGACGACCGTGAAGCAGGTTGTCCCCCTGCAGCCCTTGGGTCCATGGGAGATGCAGAGATCCACCCGCAGCCCGTGGGGGAGCTCCTCACACTGGAGTGGGTGACTGCCTGGAGGGGGCTGTGATCCACTGGAAGATGTAGTAGAGAGAGAGGGCCCTGCTTCCAGGCTGGAGCAGCCTGTCCTCAGAGGCCTGCACCCCATGGAAAGAGAGACCCATGGCACAGCAGTTTTGGCAGGGCTGTGTGCCCGTGGGAGGGGCTCATGCCGCAGCAGTTTTGGGAGGGCTGTGTGCCTGTGGGAAGGGGCTCACGCTGCAGCAGGTGCGGTGTGGCTGCTGCTCGTGAGGGTGGACCCACGCCGGGGAAGTTCAGGAGAACTGTCTCCTGTGGGAGGGACCCCATGGCCTCACAGGGGAAGACTCCTCTCCTGGAGCAGCAGAAGGAAATCTCCGTGGTGAACTGACCAAGCCCCCAAGCCCTGTCTCCCTGTGTTGTCGGTGGGAAGGAGGGAGGGGCTGGGAGGTGAAAGGTGTTCTAAGGGTTTATTTTACTTCTCATTATCCTCCTCTGAGTCTGTTAGTAATAAATTCACTTCGCAACTTAAGTTGAGCCTGTTTTGCCCTTGAAGTGTTTCGTCCTGGTCCTTATTTCAAGTCATTAAGCCTTTGTTAACTTTCTTGTCTTTCCCTCCTCTGCCCACCTGTGGCAGGGGAGGGTGAACAAGTGACTCTCATGGGTGCCTGGCACTGGGCCAGTGTCAAACCACGACAATGTCACTTCCAGCAAATGTTCCAGCCACACTTTCCAAGTCTCAGAAGAAAACGGCAGGGACTGGGAAAATGGGTAACTTCCCACCATAGAGATTTGAGAAAATTTAAGGAACCTGAAGGTGAACATGGGACCTGATGAGATATGCAGCCATGGGTCCTGACAAACTGGCAGACGAAGTGGCTAAGCCACAATCCATCATACTTGAAAAGTTGTCGCAGTCCAGTGAGGTTCCCAGTGACTGGAAAAGGGAAAACATAATGCCCATTTTTAAAAATAGAAGCAAAGAAGACCTGGGGAACTATAGGCCAGTCAATCTCACCTCAGTGCCCAGAAAGATCATAGAATCATTTAAGTTGGAAAAGGCCCCCAGGATGATCAAATCCAGCTGAGCTTTGGCCTTCATTATTTCATTTCTACATGAGTTACCAATGTCTGTGTATCCCTTCCATGATGACTCTTTCATCTGCAACTATCTGTATATCTCCTTTTCATTTCTGAGCTCAGTCAGGAACTCCATGTTCATCCACATTTGCTTTCTGCCTTGCCCCTTTGTAAGGAAGGGACAATTCTCATGCCCTGAAGAGGCATGCTTAAAGATGAGTTAGTTCCCCTGGACCCCTTTCAACTCCAGGACAGCCTCCCACGGGATCATGCCACACAGCTCCCAGAGCAGGCTGAAATATGCTCTTCTGAAGCCCAGAGATGTAATTCTGGTATTGTCTTGCTCACTCCTCTCGGGACCTTAAATTCTACAGCCTCTGCCATGCAAACTGCATACATGTTTGTTTGCAGGCACTGTCCACAGTGCTAAGGAGCAATGAAACTGCTAATAGCAAATGTATTCAGGGGCCTGCCATTTTGGGGTGAGGCACACTCCACCAGATCTCATGAAACTAAAGGCTCACCAGAGCATCCCCAACAAAAGTCACACACCTTGTGACCACCATCACCACCGCATGCTCCTGCCACCTGCTCTGTCTTTGCAGCAAATGGAATTGTATACAGATATCTGCACAAGCACACAAAAAAAGCACTGATTGCCGCCTGTCACAGGAAAAGACGCTCAACCCTTTTTAATCAAACCAGGACTGAAGCAGTTTATTTTAGATTTCATAACAAGCAATCAGTTAATGAGACATTCAGAAACGGGTCAGGGAAGATCAAGGGGGGAGTGTGCAGGTACCCCTAATTACTAAATTAGAGAAAACCACTCTAAGACACAAAATGTAACAAAAAAGCGCCTAGTTTTCTGAAATTTTCTCCATTGAAATTCTCGTACTTCCTTTTCCTTTCAAACATCCCCACAATGTCTAAGCTAGGTGCAAAATAAGAGGAATAAGCAAGCTGCCAGTGGGTTAACTTGATAGGTAAAATAAATTCAAAGCCATGAACCTGATCTAACTGCTTTGCAGTCCAACTGCTTTGGACTACATGACCTGTGACGACCATTTCCAACATACAAGACTCTGTAATTCTAAATATATATTTAGATAGGACAGAAATATATAGTTTACAGACACAGTCATATGGCAATTTGAATATTTATGGTTGTTGGCAGGTTTAATAAAACAATTTTTAAAAGGATTAGACATCCCTTGTGCTGTCAATTACATTATTATTAAATTTATTTTCATAGCAGTTATATTCTCCATATACCTAGTTTACAGTTATTATATGCGGTTTCATTATCAATGCTTGTCACTACCAAATGCAGCTGAATGAATTTCTCTAGGATTAAGGTCCAAAGGATGCATTTGTATTGACTAACTAAATAAAGGCATGGTGCAAAATCACTAGAGTAAGAAAGCTGCCAGGCCTTGAGAGAACAGCACTCTAGAACAGTTTAGTGGAAGAAAAATACTTTGTTACCTTTACTTAGATATGAATTCACAGGAAAATAGAACACATAAGTAGAAGACTTAGAAGTGATGTATTTCTGTGAATCTATTTGTCATCTTTCAGTGCTATGCACTGGTTCACACCTCTGAATAGACTATCAGATCTGGCCAGCAATGTGTGTGGAATTAAGTTAACCCCTGCCTGAAATGTACAATAAACTCAAGCATTATTGCAGCATGAGCTGTTAATAAACTGCTCTGAATGCAAAACTCTGGAACTCCATGTGATTCTGAACCTATATCATGCTTTAAACCAGCAGTTTCAGCTATGTCTAACACACATGACATCACTCCAGTGAAGCTTTGCTGTGTATGGCGTGGAACCTGCTCTGAAGGAAGAGAAAGAGACATGAATCAGAGTAGTGGGGGAAAAACCCTTGCTTATTATTCTTGAAGTGGAATTTACCATTTGAATCTGTGAATTTGAACACAGGTCTCTCCATTTCACTCAGCTCATACCATAGATGAACATACTCTACTTGAGATTAAGTCTTAGTACTCAAAAATCGCAGAGGTGCACACATCTACTATTTTCAGAGAGACTGCTGCTGTGAAAGTGATTAAAAACATATTCGTAAATTATAAAATAGATAAATCTTAAGTTAGCATACAATAATGTAGCGGGTTGAATTAGTAAACCGGGCGGAAACACCAAAAAGTGTAGTGGTTTTGGTCTGAAATATGGATCACTTACTGATTTTTTTGTGTGAGATAAAAATTAAAAGAAAGAAAAAAACCAAGCAGGCACAAACTTTAAACAGCTGTGATACAAAGAAAGGGTTTTATTACTAATGGAATTAAAAGAGAAAAGAAAAAAAAAAACCAAGAAGTTAAAACAAATCTCTCCCCTCCTCCAGCACTTTTCTCTTTTTACTCAGCTCCCCANCTGGCTCTCGCCGGCTCCGCCCTGAGAAGGGAGAGGGACCTGCCGGTCCCGGGAAGCCGCGCCAGATGAGTTTAGCTGTAAGGCAGTTCATAGCTGGCTCCAGCTGCCTGCAGCTCTGGGATAGTTCTCCCCACCGGTGACCCAGGGTCCGTGCTGCGGCGTTGGGAAAAGGGGAAAGAGAGAGAGCCAGGGGCCCCAGCGGGGCCCGGAGGCTCGGAGCCTCCTCACCTCCCTGCAGGCGGGCTGGCACGAAAGAGAGAATTCTCACCTTTCTACGTGGTTTAAATAGGCAAATTGCAAGAAACGTCATTAGTCTAAAAACCTGTCCCATCAACTCAGGGTCAAGCCACTACAAATAAATACCAACATTTGCGTCTGTAACCAGGGTTCAAACCGTTCTCCCACAATCAGGGATTAAAAGACCTCTTGATTCTTTTATGAAAGTATTTTAACTTTTGATGAAATGATTTCTTGCTTTCTATCCTCAGATGAAATATCCTTTATTCTCACAGCTCCAAGACGGCAATCAATTTCCTGTACTTCTAAATATATAAAGAATTCATAGCTTTCACTTTCTCAAACTCATACACAATAGAGAAATGTTACCTCAATGCGTTTTTTTAAAACCACATTGTCTCTAGTATGAAATCAGACTACCTTCCTATAATACTGTAGTCTTTAAACACCTTACTGTACTTTCTATAAATTCGGGATGAAGTTTGATAATGTGATCTGGGATGTAACTGTGTAGCTTCTGCTTTTACATGAGTCTCTCACAAAACATTTTTACCTATTTAAAATTGTCAATTGAGGTAATATTTGTTGCACATGAAAAGACTGAATTAGAGAATGTCTCACCTTAAATTCAAGACTGTTTTTTCTCTAGAGACTGTAACTTCTTCCAAAAGAAATCAAACTACCTGGCAAAAAATAAGCAGTTCATTTCTAATAGAAACTTAATAGCTTGATATCGCTAGGTCCGGGGCTGATAGCCTCAGGGGCAAAGTTGCCCTGCTGGGGAGGCTCAGCGACCTTCCTGCAGACACAAATAGTAAAGTGTCCAGTCCTAGGCTGCCAGTGTTCAGGCGTCACTGGCTCGAGGCGCAGAAGTGCAGCAGGCACATCTCACAGAAGCTTGGATCTTCCAAGCCCCAAGGAGCCCGAGAACAAAGGAGGCGGAAGAGGGATTTCCCATGCACAATCCAAGGTTTCTTGCTTGAAGGGGGAACGAGAAATCCTCCCATGAGGCTTGTGCGCTCACATTAAGTACAGAGCAAAAAGGGGCGGAGTAAATAGAACTGTCCAATAGCAAAGGATGAAGGGGGAGGAACCGGTTCATGGTGGACCAATCATATGATAACATGGGAGGGAACAACCTCAGTTAACCAATAGGGTAACTAGCAGGGGAGAACTTTCTAGAAATAAAGGTGGAGCTTAGCTCAAGGGGGGCAAGGCCTTACACAGAGGCGCCACCCATGGACAGCCCCTCAGACTCCGATTCATTGGCCCATTGGATGGCTAAAATCTGATTGGCAGTGGGCTGATTCCCTTTGGACCAAGACACCCCAACAGCTTGAGACAAATGTATCAGTAACCCGAAGAATAGGTGGATGATGTGAGTCTTAAACCTGTCTTAACTCTTGTGCAAACAATTGCTACAGTTCAAGAAAATAGTAATATTCGATGCAATTTTTACGTGACTAAATGCCTTCATAAGCTTATTCTATAAACATCATAATAGTTTATTATTCTCTGTAAATCATATTCATTTGAAGAAGAGACTATAAATAGGAAAGATGAAATAGAGTACATGAAAACTGAGAAAAACAACTGCAATGAGACTGTCTTTGCATAATACAGCTATATTTCTATTTGTAAACATCTCAACCATAAATTTAAAAAAAAAATAAATTTTATACCAAGAAGTAAGAATAGGCAAGAAGAAGAAAGCAGTAGTTTAGAGAGCAGTTAAGTAGGTAAGATACACAGTCTTACAGCTGGTCTAAAGTGGGAGCCTTTAGAAATTTGATGAATTTTTAAGGACATTTGAAATTTCAGCAAATAAAAGTAGAAATACACTTCTCTTCTTTAAAAGGTAAGAACCAAGTGTTTATATTTGTAGACTTCTTGACTGCAATAATAAAACTAGAATAAACTCCCTTAAGAACATGGAGAAACAGAAAGAGATAAGAAGTCATCATGGATTTATCATGAACACATACTGTCAACCAATACAATCACTCTGTCTGACATGTTAGGAGACACTAAAAAGAGAGGAAAAGCAGCAGATGTCATAGCTTCCCTTTCCTAGTTCTTTTGATGTGACATTCTGATAAACAAGCTAGAAAAGCATGATGCAGATAAAAGGGGTGTAAACCAGTAGAAAAATTGTACTTGGAAAGTCATTATTAGTAGTTCCCTGTCAGAATGAAGGGCTCTATCAAGAGTTGTTCTGCCAGAGAATGATCTATTTTTACTATTATTTTTGTGAATGGTAGAAAAAGGGGAATATTTATGAAAGTGGCCCATGAAATGAAGCCCTGGGGAGCACTAGGACAAAGGACCAGGATAGAGTCCAAGACAGACCAGACAGTGAAGTGGCAAGTAAGAAGGAAACAGAACTCATGTACAACACACCACACCTCACCTCAGAAAAATAAATGAATTTCACACACAGTGGGGAGTAACCAGCCAGGCAGCAATAGCTCAGAGGCAACCTGGAAATTTCATACATACAAACTGAAGTTGAAATGTCGTATTGCACAGGAGGGACATCTCATGCTCTTTGCAACATAAGAAGTAATCTTTTTCTCTCACATTAATAAGCCTTGTTTAGAGAGCTGCATTGAGTTTTGTGCATAAGCTGGAGGTAATCAGGGGACAGAAACATGAATGATCAGAGGCTCACAAAGACATCAGCTTTGATGAAAGATTGCATACTGATGCCTGCTAAGCTTAGGGTGAAGAATAAGGAAACAACATGATGAACTTTCAAGAATAAGTGGATAAACTGCTTCCAAGCCCATGGAGATTCAAATAGGTTTAACAAAAGGAACATAAAAATACATAATCTCAGGGAAGCTATGGTTTTCTAGAGCTATGTAAATCAATCCTAAAAATAGTATAAATTTGTTCTAATCTGGACTGATGAAGATACAGTTGATCTTGCCTTAGGGTAAGCAAATGGCTTGAATAAGCTCTATTTTCTCTTCATTTTCTGTGTCTGGACACCAGATCTAATATCTTCATACATGCATAATGGAGAAGGTAAAAAAAATGTGCAAGTACTACTTGCAAGGAGTCTATGAATTCATTCCTAGCTAGTCACTTGAAACATTCAGTTTATACTGATTAATTGTTTTCATTATGTGAAAAAAACTTGTGGAACTAATGATAATGCTAATTTTTGCATTTCAGTGCTTTGAAATGACAATAGCATGGTAATGATGAGCCTCATTACTTTATGCATTTTATACAAGCCATAGAACATGTACAGAACAGTTTTCTGATACAAGTCAGCCAGAAAATAAAGTTACTCCCTGTGCAAAATACGTGTTTTGGTCCATTTATGTCTGTCAGCCTGTTTTCAAGTTATTTGTGTAAAATGCAGAGTGAGATAACTTGATAGAGTTAAAAATGTAACTCCATGTTTAACTCAGCACAAACTAATAAGGAACAACCAGATAACAGCCACAAAAATTTCATTGATTGAGTTTTTTTGAACAATCATGGAAGTGTCTGAATATGAGTTCATAAATGTATTTGTAGATGGAGTGAATTTCCTTTTCTAGTGCCAGGAGTAGTTTGCAAATACTGTCTTCTAGGACTACTAGATATATGGCCAGACAGGAAAACAAAAATAATACAAAGTATCTAAACTGAGTCTAAAAAAGAAAAGTTGGTCTGTGAGGGGAATTCTTGTTCATTTCAGTAATGACTACATGCTTTTATAAATACTCTTATGTGATCTTGAAAAAGTTAAGATTGGAAAAAATACAACAGTGATAAAAGATACCTGGGCAAAACATTGTTTATAATAGACAATTACTGGTTTACACTTTTAACACATAAAACAAACTTGTATTTCAAGTTATATTGAATAGAAACATAACTGTACAGATACCTCCTCTGTCTGACAGACTCGCCAAATCTGGCATTTTAATATCTCTATACACAAAATATGCACTAGTCTGTACTACATGTTTCACGTCATGCTGATCATGTGTGAGTTTATCATCTTTGTAAGATAGTACATAGCCATATTTCTTTGGAACTCTTCCAGATTAAAAGTCTGAACTGCTCCATTATATAGATCAAATATAGATCAAGCCAGTTTAAAATTTGCTTACCGTTGAGGTCTATGCTGACTTTCTTCTTTAACCACCCTGCCTGCAGGGCTGATGGTGGTGTGTGCACAGCTGGGGGTGGTTAGCCAAACACCCACCCAGCCCCTCCCTCAGTCACCAACAAACAGGCAGGGAAAACAGGATGAGAAGGATCATGGATGAAGATAATGACAAAGATGTCACTTACCAATTTCTGTTGCAAGGAAAACAGACTCAGCTTGGGTCAAGTTGAAATTTAGGTGTCTGTTGTTCGAAGTGATAACCTTGATCCACTGAGGGTGGAGGAAGAAACCTTGAAAACATAAAGTCTGATGAGTTAAAATACACTAGATGGGAGCGCCCAGGTACCTCCCCTGGCTGGAGGAAGCTTTCAGTCCTCTCTGGAGGAAGGCCTCAGAAATGAGTCTGGGGGCACTCTGGGGCTCTTGGATGGTTTATGATCCCTTCTCAGCTGCCTCTCACATCAGCCCAGTTGAGCCAGTAATGCCCCATGAGACTTTCCCTGGGGAAGGAGGGGGAAGTTTTACAACCGAGCAAATTGCGTAAGGTAAGAAATGCCGACTTGCCTTGCAGGATTTGCTTTTTATCAGCCTCAAATCCCTGTCTGTAGCCTCCAGTTTACCCCCTCTGTAGTAGCCATTACGCACCCAAAAACTCACCTCCTCCGTCGAGGGATGCAAACCTGGCCTCAGCAAACCACCCTGGAGCCTCCACAAATAGGCAAAAGTTTGGAGTCATTAATGATTAATAGTCCAGTCTCTCACAGCTGGTTCTCACATTTTTCTCCTCACTGCTCTCTGGTGGTTTTGCCCTTTCTTAAATCTCTTCACAGAGCATGTCAGAGCTGCAGTGATTAAAACACTGAATTGTTCTGAGATTGACCGACTACATGGCATCTTGCAAGAATGTGCTTTCCAAAGTAATGATGTCATCAGACTCACAGACTTAAAAGTCAGTATTTAATGCACAGTACTAGGCAGAGTATGGTTTTCTCCAGGTTTTGTGTGACAAGATTCATTAAGCCCAAAACAGAGAAAGGCTAGATATAAAACAAAGATATAAAAACAACATGGAATCAATAGGATAATTTTTATCTGCAGTTCACTGTTCATTTGAAATGTTAATTTAAAAAAAAATCAGATCCTACAACATATTTTCTGTTCTACTGGGGATGAAATGTTTCGTATTGCTGGACCTATATGTTTATTAAATAACTCTGTTGTTATCAATATGCACATCTTAACCAAATTGCAGAACCAGGAAACTGCAGTATTATGTATTATTACAGCAAGTTGTACAGACACAAAGACTAGACTTAGAAATTAATGAGAAATACAGAATATTGCCACAGGGGCCTTGAATCCAGGGAACCTAGCTATTATCAGAATGGAACTCCATACAATGAACTCCTAAAAGAGAAAACAAACAAGTAAATGTGTTCAATGCAAAATAGTTCTTGTAAGCAAAACTCCAGTTAAGCCACTGTTATCCTTACTAAGCAGACCCTACACTTAAGAAGTCATCAGACTATTAAAACCTTTGGCCAAATTCTTTTCTCAACCTGTTTATCTCTGATAACGCTGCAAGATCTCTTTTTTTATCCTTGCACAGTGTTCTCCCTTCACAAAAA
>VZRS01008990.1:119646-133506 GCA_013398055.1 Ifrita kowaldi | reverse complement strand
GCAGGGCCAGGAGTTGGGCTTCAGTGATCTTTGTGGGTTCTTTCCAATCAGACTCTATGAAATGAGAAGAGACACGGCACAGGCCTCTTTGTTAGCTGATAGCATTGGCTTTTTGCTTTTTCTGGAGTCCTTCTCTCACTGTAATATCCCTATGTTTTCAAATGTTAAGGGCAGAGGTATCACTGTGTGTTAATTTTAAACAACAAAACAACTGGCTGTTCTTAAGAAACTATCCTGTTACTGTATTTATGAGAATCTGTAAGCCTTATCATAAAATCCCTTCATTTTACTGCTTAACAAGAGAAGGAAATGCCTGGCTGAGCATTGTGAAGGTACCTAGGCCCCCAGCCTGGTCTGTGCTCCCTCTCAGACCTACTGAGAGAAACACAGTCTGAAATGGCAACCTTGGCCAGAGCATTTTGTTCAGTTGTTCAGCTGTCTAGAGCCCAGCAAGATCACAAGAGTCTTTTGGTTTCCTTTCCCTCGGGCAGATTAGTTACAAATGTGACTAAAATTTTCAAATTCTACGTCTCATCTCACAACTGAACTTTCCTGACAGGGAAAGATGACTGTCCCTGCTTGCAGGACTTGAAGGTTTCTTGCAGCTCTTTCCAACCTTGTATCCCAGTCTCTTTAGCACACTATTTGTCTTCAAATAAAGCAGTATTTAAATTATCCATGCTTCCCTGGTGTGCTTTGTGTTATTTTACATTAGGATAAATTTAGCTCACTCCATTCCATGCTATGTTTTGGCAATTTTCAAGCTGAGGTTGGGAAAGAGATCTTGCAGTTTTCCCCCATGTAACTGTAAACATATTTGAAGAATAGAGAACCTAAAGAGCCTTTCAAACTGTCTTCACATTGATGGTGTCACTAAATATTTAAAGAGGAATAAAACACCTTACAATCTTTCTTTTTTTAATTAAAATTGCAATAGATGCAGCCAAAACTCTCGCTATTCAGGTTTACAACAGAACAAAACAAAACCTGCTTTGAAGCCTTGTGAAAGGACAGACATGCAGGTTTTCTTCTCAGTGTACCTGGGATCTGACATGTCTGACATCTCAGGTGTTCTAGATTAAAAGAATGAGTTAGATAGCTTAACTAGTTCTAGAGCAAAATCTAGTGATTCATGTATCCTCCTGTCATGTATTTTCTGTCCCTTGCCAAACTTTGTTACTTAAGGTGTCTGCATAATTTTCTTAAAATCTTAAAAATCTTGGCAATCTATTAAAGTCTTAATGAATTCAACCTTTCTAATCTCTTCTACTAAGAGTTTGTTTCATTTGCTGTGGGTCCCACTGTTGTCTCTGATTTCTGACCTGTGTTGCCCACACCCACTCTCCCAGGGCAGGGAGAAAGGAGAGCACAGTGATTCTCTCAAGTATTTTCATTGTTGCTGACTATTAAAAACTTGATGGAGTGATAACTCAGTTCAGCCTGTGAATATCTGGGGTTTTCATTTCACTGGCTGAGATCTGCCTAAAGGAGCTTATGCCCAGTTGGGTATTGTGAAGGCCTCTGGTCTGAACAGATTGTGTCACCTCAGCCTCTTGCCATGCCTCTTGATAGCTTAACTCCAAGGTTCTGTTTTCCAGCTGTTCCTTTGATGTGCTTTCTGGTGTTTCTCTCCCTGTAAGGAGAGCATCCCAACATCCACCTGGAAAAATCACTGCAGATCCTGAAGCAGCAGATCCCTTCTGAGGAACCTCCCAACCCCTCTGACTCGTGTGCTGTTTCTCCTGCCTGGACAGACAGTTCCTATGGTTGTCTTTCCCCTTTCCAGTGTCAAGGCCCTTTAGACACCATCCCCTGCTGTCTCGGAGTGGAAGTTTCTTTAGCATCAGTATAAATTCCCTAATCCTGATTTCACTTTGCTCCACAGACTGAGTGTGATTTAAAGCTGCTCTAGATTTCAACTCTACTTCCTCTGTCTCAAAAATCCTTGTGTCCTGGTTTGGTTTTGTTCCACTCTCATACAGGAATGGCTCGGGAAGCTTTAGTAAATCAGTTCATATCCATGAGATGATGGGCTGCATTACAGTGTGTTACCAGTGTGAATGAACATCAGCCTTGCTGCAGGCTTCTCACAGCTCCTCAGTACATGCTAAGTAGCTTCACTCACAAGACTGCAGGGTTGTTTGGGAACAGGGCCGTGCTGGGATTGCTGCTCCAGCACACACTGCCAGCACCCACCGATGTGTGGTGGTACCATGGGTTACTGCTGGTCACCCCGAGTCAGACTCAGAGATCAGGGTGGGAGCGAGGAGTAGATACTTCCTGGTAATCCTTCGTGTCTAGTACTGCCTGTTCAAACTTTCCCAGGGTCTCTCTGCAAGAGGTGGCTGGTTTGGGTGAACGGAACAAGGTATGAGAACACACTAATACTTAAAGCCTGCTCTTCTCAGGGAGGAGACAGAGGAACGTGCCTCAAGCAAACTCCAGTAGGGCTAGGAGGTCTTGTTCTAACAATTCTAACATACCCAGAGTTAGAATAGCTCTTTGGGACACACTTTGCAAGTATTTCACAGATAAATACTTCTTTCCTTAAGCATATCAAATATGTGTAATGCTATTTATTTGTTTAGCCTAACTTATTGTGATAATGGCCTGCTTTGGAACTAAATCCCCCCAAAAATTTTAGTGCATGAAGCTGCGTGTTTTTCAGCCTCCGAAGTGGAGGGTCCTGAGAGCTGAAATCTCCAGTTGTTCATTATTCCATTCTTTCAGACTTGCTCATGTGGTACTAGAAGCAGAAGCATCAATAAGCTCTGCAAACGCTTTTCTGTTCTCCCCTGCACGTCCTGGAATCGTGCAGCATTCAGCAAGAACACGGTATGGGCGCCAAAAAATTAATGATCTTTAATAACCCTGTGGTGGAACGGTCTACTTTTATAGCAGCAAGTTTATGCCTAATGAGATACAGACATTCCCCTCTCCATATTTCTGTCCAGTACATGCTGCAGGATAAACAAACCTGGTGTGCTGCTGTATCAAAGCGGTGTTTGACGAGGGCCTGACTCACAGCGATACAGACTGGAGAAGGAGGGTTTGGTAGAGCCCAAGACCTTCCATAATTACACACTAATTCTGTGTAAATATCTAAGAAACCTTAAGGTAGGAATTCAGCAATTTTTTGGTTGTTTTGCTTTCTGAAACCAGAAAGTGAGTTCATTCAAAGCAGGAGCTGATTGAGCACCTCTCAGGACTCATCCTTGTAGCTGGGGTGGTTTGAGTGTGAACCAACTCAGACCACCAAAACAGAAGAAGACTCACAGATCTCCTGTCTCCTGTGCACTGCTCCTTTCAGCCTGACTAACAGTCAGAGTAGCTGGAACACAAGGACTCACCAAAGGAACAGTTGTGTTTATTCCATTACTCAACAGCTATTACCCAGATGAAGTCATAACAGCCAGTAAGACGCCATAAAATTATAATGCTTGAGAATACATTAACTTGTCTGAATTTAACCCCAAATTAATAACCTTTGAATATTCTCTTCCCAACTTCTCCACTGCAGTAGAACAGCTATAGCACTTAATCTTGTTATTGCTCTGGAAAGAATGGTGTGTTTTTACTCAGCAGCACAAACCTGCCATCTGGCACATTAAGCATTGATGCAAAAACCTTGCTGTCCCACAGCTTCTTATGTGCTTTTCATAACTCCACTTGAATAAATTCATGAACAGTGTGTAAGATGTCCTAAAGTCAAAACAGTCTTTAAATTACTTCTTTTAATCAGGGAAAGTTAAAATACTCAAAGAGTACGTAACATGGCCACTGATATTAAATGCTGATGTTTTCTTTAAACATAATTTCTTGTGAATTGTGTCTTTCTGCAGTCTAAGTTTTCACAGCCATTTGATATCCTGTTCCCCAGATTAGCTATTCTGTAGATGCTTACACTGTAACATTCAGTTAAATGTGTAACAGGATTACAGAGACCCGAGTGGCCAGTCAATGGTAATGATTTCAGCTGGGAGTTTTTGACTCTAAGAAAAAACCAATCATGGCACCCTAACCAGAAATCAGAACCTCAGCACATAAAAGCTATATGTATGTATACCTACATGTTTTTGTGCATGTCATGCACAATACTTGTGTCATAGTTCCCTTTTTTTTTTTCTTGCAATAGTTTTCTATTCCATTCATTTCCATATTCCCAGCCAGGACTACCAAAAACCAAAGGATTAAATTAAAAGGAACAAAATCAGTTGAAATGAGAAGTGTTTTTTTCCTGGTATAAAACATCTCACCAGATCACAACAAGCCTTTATCTTTGCAAGGCAGTTCTTTCACTGCTGCTAGGACATAAGCTACCATGGTACAGACTGTACTTACAGCCATTATTTCAAATGTGGCACCTAATCAGGCAGTGATGGGGCAAACACACCTGAACCTCTAGGATACATGGATGTTCAACAATTTCTGTTAAGATATGTACTCTGAACATACGGGCAGTTGTTTTCTGACTCAGTCAAATATCTGTGCTAGTCCTTTTCATACCATCGTCCATAGAGAGCAGCTGTCAGGAGGCCAGAAGATGTTCTATTTTTGCTTAGGAAATAGTAGTTGTTTTTCCAGCCCATGTGATCAGCAAAGTCCAAGGTAATACCAGATGTCAGCAGCAAAGGAAAGATGTAAGGGGTGCTCATATTTCCCCATAGCTGGAAATCGATCAGAGCAGTGGCATCTGTGACCTCGTGTCCACACGTGCTAAAGCTGAGACCACCACACTTCACTAAGGCACAGGCCTGGACATAGTATGTGCCATGCACTGTATGGAGCCCATCAAAAACTCCCAAGGCATATAATTCATCAGTTACAACAGCTCTCCGATAGTTTAAGTAACAACAAAGGGTATTGGCACAAACCTGGAGCTCTCCTTTTTCCCCCCATACAGGAACAAAAGTGAAGTTGTCATACATCATTTCTGCATAAAAGGAAGGAGGTGACTGTTCCTTTCCTTTCTCAGATACTCTGCCAGGAGTCTCTTCTTGCTCCTTAAAGCAAGCTTCATCATCCAGTGAGGTGCTCGTAGAAGTCCTGCATGAGTCATGTAAGTTCTCCCTGAATCTTTCATTACTCTCTAAATTGGTTCTATAATCTGTGCTAATCACAGGAATTTCTGCTACTATGAGCTTGCCACCATAACTTTCCATGTTGTGGTAGATGAATGATTTGACTGGAGTGTATATGCCACTCCCTGTCATGCCCAAGGTAGGGTGGTGGATGTTGGCTGCTAAAATATTGACATTGAAAGCTGTTGCAAAAGCTTGTTGAAATTCTACAGCAGACAAGAGCGGCAGCTGGTTCATCCAGGCAGTTGGATAAACAATTTGCTTCACATTGTATTGTTTGATGAGCTTCACTGCAGGCTCAAAAAAGAGTATATCAAAGCAAATGAACATGCCAAACTTGCCAGCAAAAGGGGTGTCAAAGAATGCATAGTCTGGCTCTGGAGGGGTGTCGAAAGCATATTCGAAGTACAGGTTGTGTTTGCGATAGGTGGCCAGCAGCGTTCCGTCCGCGGCCAACGCCACGTTGGTGTTGAACTGGTACCTCCCGTCCGACGGGCACCGAGGATCCGTGCGCTCACACGGCTGCTTGGTCCCTAGGTTGGCCACAAGGAAGATCTTGTTCTTCAGAGCCATGCAGCTCAGGCGCTGAACGACCTGGAAAACAGTAGGGAGAAATGTGTGTGGGAACCCAAAGTATAGAGAATATTTCTCTGCCTGTTTTGAAGGGTTCTACCCCCCTGAACAACACTGGTTTTGACCTTCGTCCATGGAGAAAATTACTGACACTCTGGGAAGAATTAGAATTAACACTGGTGTAAACTAGATGATAGAGTAGTTCATAAGATTGCCACAGGGTGAAAAATTTAGAGGTTTTGGGTTTGTTAATGTACTAAATAGATAAAAGCTAAAAACTTCAAAACGGAGGATTGTTGTTGTTCTCCAGGCCTTCTTCTTCTTCTTCTTCTACTACTCCATATTTTGCAGTAAAAGTAATTTAGGGTGATTGGATAAAAAATTCTGCAGTTCCTGTACACGCACGAGGGTGATCTACTGAACATTGGTAGAAAAGTAAAAATGCCTTTTGTTTTAAGCTTTCATTGGGTGATTTGCCTTTAAAAGGGCTGTGTAATCTTGATAAGGGGGCATTTTTCAACATTCTTTGCTGGGTGCTGTGTCTAGCACTCTGTTCCTCTGATAAGACTTGATAAAACAACTATCTAGAAGCAAAGACTCTGAAGACTCCTCTCATGTGTTCAACCTTCCAACTGGGACTCTTTAAGTCTCCCTCATCAGGGGAGATTCCATAAATCACGGTAAAGTGATAATGTGAGCACTTCAGAGTGGAGTAAGTTTTACTTATGCACCTATGACTTATTTAATACTTTCCAAATTATTATTTTCGACTGTGTTCAAAATTGAACACATTTGACCATACCCCTAAAATTTAAAAGCACTGATGATTTCATGACAAAAGCTACTGGAACCAGTAGCTTTGTAGGCAGAAAGGTATTTCAGGTGTTAATTTTAAAATAGCTCTGAAAAGAATTGTCTGAGTTTTATTTCCTCAGAAGGAAGTAAGTAAATTAATCTATTCCAAGGGTGTTAATTTTTAGAAACTTGTGACTTGTAGGAGCACCAATGGCTTTAAAACACCATATGTCAACTGAAAGCTTTGCCAAGGCAGCACAACTGATCTCTGTGTGCCTTTGAAACAGCAAATGTCTAATAATGATCATCTGCACCTGGATGTTTTTACTATAAATTTTTAAAAAGCAATTACTCGCTACAACTTAGAGAAGCAGAGATGGAAAGGGATAGACCTTGCATGTTACAGCAAAGAAATAGAAAATGTTGCAGACCACATTCTTGCTGGGATATTTCTTCCATATCAGAGTGCTGTGCCAAAGACTGACATTACCACAATCTCCAAACAGCATCTGAATGGCAAACTAAGTTCTTGCTTGCTTGGCCATGATCATTGGTAACAAAGATTCATAGGCCAGAACAGATTATTGTTTCCAACTGTGATTCATGTTTGCACACCAATTCTGCTTGGTAGGTACATGCATGATTTCTTTCATTATACTGAGTTCTGTAACGTTAATAAGAATTAACAGTCTGTATTTACTAAGCATGGTTATTTTCAGTTCAGGTCCAGAACAGTCAGTGACAATACTATTTTTGTAACAGCCGGGTCACATCTTACGGAATCAGGCTTGGTCCGTGTCAAGCTGTGACTTCAATTACGTTGCAGCAGGTAAGTTCTGTTACTTGTGCTAATGGTTTGACACGATTGCTGAGTCAGAATGCTGTGATGTCATCAAGTCAATAAACCCGAGGAACGAGAATGCACCAAAAGTGAAGATTCTACTATGTTGTTTTATATAAAAGTGTTGTTCAAACTAAATTCACATACAATGTATCTTACAAGAGAGCAATTACCATTTCCGAGGTTGGGGAGGAGGAGATGACAAATCCAGATGGTTCACACACAACTAATTTCCTTGCATGTATGGATCTAAACCCTCCTCTGCTAAGAATGAAACTGGCAGAGGCTGAGCATCCATGAAAACAGAATCTGGTACTAGGAGTTGTTAAACTTCTTGCTTACTTTCCTAAGAAATTACTTTCCTAAACCAACCTATTTCCCACTTGGAGCACAAACGTAGCATTCAGTTATCCCACCCCTGCAGTCATTTACCTCTGTGTCATTGAACAAATAGGGCTCTCTGCAGGGATTCCACTTCCCAGGGTGTGAATGCGGAACAAAGTCCAAGTAAGGGTAAATGGAGCTTCTGGTGAAGTTGAAGCCATGGATTCCATCTTCAGGAAAAACAATGATCTGTGCCCCCTGTATGTAAAACAAAGACATGTTTTGTAGGCAAAGCAAAGGAAAAGAGGGGATCTAATGGCTAAAAAGAGCTCAAGAAAGTTAAGGATAATCCAATTACGTTCTGCCATATGTAGCTTGAAGATGTCTTTTCTTCGACTTCATAGTAGGTGTAGCTATGTAGTAGGTGTGTAACTATGTGTACAAAAAAACTTATTTAACCTGACACATACCTTTATCTTGAAAAACAATGCACTTGGCATTATTTTAAGGGCATGCAAATAAGAGCATACTGCATCCGATTTCTTACCAAAGGTATTCTCCCTTCACAGGAGTCATGAGAATGTCATCATTCAGGTTAAACACTGATGATGTTAAAACTTAATTTTTTAATCAGAATTATGCTATTTGCAGATAATAACACTTTGTCAAAGGTGCAGCATCACTTAGTTAATTAGGTATAGGGTTGGACAGGGTACTGGGAGTGTTGATTTCAGAAATAGCTTCACTGTGGAAGCAGTGCCCAGTCTGGTAGAAATGTAGCCATACCAGAGGCTCTGCCTGAAGTTCAGGGAGATCTGAACAATTCCTTAAAATGAGGTGGATTCTTCTTAAATCAGACACAGCACCAGCCACTCAAATTCCTGTTAGTTTTCAAAAGTCAGCTCAAATGTGTTACCTATGCAATGGCTTTGGGATAATTTATGTGTCTTGGATGCAGGGCTGCATAAAAATTACTGTTTTGCTTCTGCCCAATCACCTGAACTTCTCAAAAAAAAAGTCATGTTTTCAAAGTATATAAAAATAGTAATTATTCTCTCCTAGAACAACAGATCTGTGAAAATTGCAAGTCAATTCTCCTCTGTGTAGGGCCAGTAACACTTGCTTCCTGTCACTAGAACCAGCTTTGGGTTTTCTTGGGAGGGGAGGAAAGAGGGCTGTGTGTAAGAACAGCTGGCAATACTGGTCTCTCTCCTCTAAATATATTTAGACTGAGAACCATTCCATGGTGGGTAGGAGAAAGGAATGGAAAACTTTAGTTCCATAATGTTGTTAAAGGCAGAACATTTATTTCCAAAGCATTTGACATCCTTAGTTTTTAGAAACATTCAGGAATTTCCATTGAGAGCACTGGAATAAAACCAAACCCGAGACAGCTGCCAGTAAGACAAGCTTTCAAGGAAACCCTTCCATTTAAGAAAACAGAAAGAAGCTAGGTATTCAGACCAAAATAGAAAATTAATTTCCCTACACTAAATAACTATACGTGTGCTTTTCCAAGCTGGGAATAGCCCAAGTCAGGCGGGATGCTAACTGGCCTGATTCTTTTCCAGAGCTGCTGGCAGGTCAGATCGTCTGAGAACCCAGACCATTGTTATGTATATAAATACGGCTTCAGTTGCCTGGGAACACAAAAGTGAAATGTTATCTCCAAACAGCACTTCCCCTGTGTATACCCAGGGCACGCAGAAGCGCTGCCTGGAGCTGGGCCGTACCTGCCTGGCAGCAGCCAGCACTTGCTGCTCATAGATGTCGAGGTTCCTGCCCATGAGCTCCAGCGCGGAGCGCCGCTCCACCAGCACCGCTGGCGCCGGGCTCAGGATGGACTCGTGCTCGTACACCGCGGCCACGTAGTGCCCCTCCCGCCCCACGCTGCCTGAGACTGCTTGGTAGAAGAGAAAGCAGATGGGCAGCTTCCAGCACAGAGCCACCATGGTGAATGCCATAAATCTACAGAAAAAAAAAAACAAACGGGGGAGTGGGGGGAGCTTGAGCAAAATATCATGCCAGGAATTTAAATTTACAATTAAATAAGGAGGGTAACTGAGGCTCTCAGCGGTGTGGTGGTTTTGAGTTCCTGAATGACCACGTGCATGTTGTTTCTAAACCTTAAATCCATCTGCACTGGTGCTTTAAATAACTGTGTCCTGTTCAAAAGTGTTTTAGCTTCATATATAGTTCTACTGATCTCCTTGCCTGGTTTCCCTTTATAATTAACATTCATTTATAGATTATTTCACCACATATCAAAACATTTTTGAGAAAAGTTTAAAGCAGCTCACAAATTTGCAGTTCCTCCCCCGTTTGGTGTTGGGGGATGTATTTAAAAGTAGCATTTCCTAAAATTACTTAGAGACTGTATTTAGTAGTCAAGCAGAAATAAGACTTATTTTATCAATACTGAAACAGATAATTGCCAAGAGAATTACACTAGACACTACTTCTGCATCTATCATAAAAATGCATCTCCTAATGGATTATGAATCCACTGTATTCCAACTCCACATATGAAACAGGCAAATATTTCTCCTACAGTGCAGCTTTTTTGAACATTTATAAAATGTTGAGTGCAATTCAGATCCACATTCCTCCCATACGATGCAGATAGGTAAGGTTAAAAATGCTTTCACAGTAATAACAACAAATCAAAAATCCATACAAAATGGAGAAAATTTGCATTAGTTAGCTTTTCTTAGAAGAAAATTAAGAATTATTGAGTCTGGAAGTCTGGGGCACTCTCTGCAATATGGGCTCCCCATGTAACCCTCCTTTTGACTTCCCAAGTTAGGAAAGGACTTAGGAACAAGGACTGACACAGTCAGTGGTTGTGCAACTCTTCAGAAAGACTGTTGAAATGCCTTTTAATCCAGAATTATTCTCACAACATGAGAATTCTGTATTTGTCACCACAGTGTCTCTAGAATCATCAAGGAATTAAATATCAGTGAAGCTGGAAGAGCGTGCAGGAGAGACTTACTGGTGCTATGTATTGATAGCTGTAAGTTCAGTTACTGACTTTTTAATTGTATTTGCTGTCTGGAAACTTGTATCCAGGAAAAAAAAAGTTCCAAAACACTCTTTGTGCCCTTCAGTCTTCATGATCTACAAATCCCTGAATTGTTCCAAAGCAAATACAGACTGACAGACACATGCATGAAGAGTCTTCTCTAGATCCCATTAGGTGTTCAGCAGGAAAAAAAGATCAACTCTAAACTAATCACAGTCTTATTTTTATTCATGTTATATTAAATATAAATTAAAGTTTTGTACCTAAAAAAGGAAAGTCTATGGCAAGTTAACTGAAAATATCTCTTTGCTTGAATTCCAGGATGAAAAGCAGCTAACAATAATCCTCAATACTGCATTTTTTTTCCTAAACACCAACTGTTTAGTACCTAACAATGAACAAATGAAAAAAGCATTTAGTAAGTACTATCTTAGTTTAAGGCACCTGTTTCCTTCTAGGAGCTCTACATGCTATTTGCAACACTGGTTTGATAGCAGCACAATCCCACGTAGGACAGCCAAATCATAACCTTGGTGCCCATGGTGGGCAGAAGAATTATTTTCTCAACCAAAAAGTCTTAACATGTAATAGTAACACTTCTAAGGGTAAAGGAGTAACTTAGCCATTCAATGCTGCTAAGTTCAACTACATATTCCTATTTCCTTGAGCTTTAATTAGCCAATGTGTCCAGGCATACATGTCTTCAAGGGTAAATTTATTTAAAGTGTGATAAAAACAGAATAAAACCTTGGCCTCTCTGTAATCAGATGGATTAGAGATACTGCATTTATATCAACAGTTTTGAAAAGTGATGTATGACAAGCTATCCTTGCTATTCTGCATGTTGAGGAAAGCATTCAGTACTTTTGGGGGGTGATTTGGCAATGCATGTCAAGAATAGAGGGGCCTCCTTGTCCTGTGCAGCTCAGCTTTGCAAATGAAATACCAAAGCACATGTGAAGATACAAAGCAGCAGCAGGAGGGAGTTCAGGGGTGGGAAACCTCTCACAGTTAAGGAACGTACTGAAAATAAACAAGCTGTGTTGCATTTCACTGACAAAATTCTCTTTTCTATTTCTTGTCACCCCTTCAAAGCCAAAATGCCTATTTAGGACAGGAATGGGTTCTCTAGTCAGCTGCTCCTTAATAAAGTTGTCAACTAAGATGTAATTGGAATTCATCATTACTAGTGATGGAAAAAGTTGGAGAGTTTCAGATCACGAGATGGAATTGCTATGCATTAGAAAAACTGCCCTTTTTTTTAAGCAAAACACAGCAACAGAAAAAATTTAACAGGTAATGAGCTTCTACAAAATGTTGTATTTTACAAACATGCTTGGAGAGTTGTTTTTATACCACGTTTCATTTCCTGGTGGTCAGAAACACTGAAAAGTACTAATCTGAATCTCTTACTCATTTAGATGCACAAAAGGTTCAGCACTGAACAAACCACTACACAATCCCATCTGCCTGAACCTGGGCCAACTAAAATAACTGAAATAACTCCTCTGAGTCCAGCCCTGGGTTGTGATTACTGCTAGTCCTACAGATGATGGCTGAACACTTGTGTGAGTGCTCCCTAAAGCCTTTCCCCTGTCTGACAGCTTCAACAACAGGACTCTGCTATCTCACAGATCGCTTCTAACACGGAGAGCCGTGACAAGCCCCAAGGCTGGGCTTGGGTGTATTAAACTTTCCAGCCAAAATAAGGATACCAACAGGGTTTACTCAGCCCTTAGGCTGTTGATATTCCAAATATGTCTCTGACACATTCTGGATGTTTTTACTACTGGAAAGTGCTACACCATCCCATAAGTCCTTTCCTCGAAGAGAAGTTAATTTCCTTAGGATCTACGGAGCTGTCACCTCACCCAAACCATGACTTTAAATATTCATGACCTGAAATGCTTTATAATTTTATTTCTTTTTATGTCCCTTTCCTGTGATTTATGTGGTCTTTTGCCTGACAGACAGGCTTCAGCAGGATCATGTCACCCAAATATAAATCTTTCATAGCGGTATTACTGTTCTGCAGCCACAATATTCCAGTTACAGTTCCACACAAAGGGTAAAAAGACTGGCATTCAAGTTTGGATGCCAAGTTTTCCCCCCAGTCACACTGCAGACTGTGTTCCTAGTCACCTTTTCAGAACCATCTAATCCCAGTGTGTTGTGAAGTAAAGCATCCAGTCACTTGCTTTTCAACAACTTTGGAACCTTACAAGTCTGTCACCTGTCACCACTCTTGGATGTACACACAGAGAAAAGCAACACGTACCCTCCTTCTTCGCACTTCCACACTCAGAAGAATCCAACAGACGTTGAAACAACAGAGGCAGCACAGCACTAGTCTGGGTCCTCCTAAGTGGTTAATAGCACATGCATGTTAAGCTATGCCTAACATATAGTATAGTAACATAAATAGCAACATAAACAGTAAGAAGTAATAATAGTAACATAAACAGTAAGGCAAACAGTACTAGGCAAACATTCAACTGGCTATGGAAAAATAGTCTTTTTTAGGTTGAACGATATCCATGGATTGTGATGCTGCTGCCATTTTACTACATATTATACGACGTATTTTAAAAATACATAAAATATAGTGAAATTCAGGGGGGTTTCCCACTGATCCCTCCTGTCCACTGCTTTTATTTGCCGCGTGTTATTACAGTATTTTACTATGGAGGTTTTGTGAAGGTTTTTTGCTATCTATGCCACCTGTGTTTGTTATCTATGGTTTTTGTTGTTTGGCGAGTGAGGGCGAATGGAGCGCTGCTATCGTCAGTGGTTTGGCTGGACAGACCGAGGGCCGTGGCACGGACACGCCGGAGCGTGGGCCAGGGACATGTTGTCCCCCGTGTCACTCCAGCAACACGAGCCGGGATGGGCAGAGCCGGATAAAGGGGCGTGCGCCATCCTTCAGCTGGGATTTTGGGAGTGTCCCGCACTCCTCTGGCGCTTCTCCTGGTGAGCGCGGCCGTCGCGCACCCACACGCCTGCACTCTGCCCCGCTCCGTGTTCGCCACCTCTGACCAACCCCACAAAGCCGGAGCGCTGGGGGGCGGCTACCCCGGGTACTGCGCGGCCTTGCGGTTCACGGAGGCCACCGGGGCCGCGGCCCGGCCTGCAGCGATCGCACCCTCCCCGCTCCGTACCGCTCCCGGCCGGGCCCGAGCAGACCCCTCCCGGTCCCGACCCCGATCCCGATCCCGATCCCG
>VZRS01008990.1:90818-119562 GCA_013398055.1 Ifrita kowaldi | reverse complement strand
CCCCCCGCCGCCCGCCGGCGGGGTCAGGGGCGGGCAGCCTCGGGCCCGCCCTCTCCGCTGTCTGATTGGCCGGGCCGCCTGTCAGTCACTGCGCGCGACCTTCGGCCGGGGGCCCGGTCCGACCCGTTCTAAGCGGGCGGCGGCGGGGCCGGGGCAGCGGGGCCGGCATGGAGGGCGAGGCGGTCAGCGGGGCGCAGCTCATCGCCCAGGCCCTCAGGGCGCAAGTAAGAGCGCGGGGCGGGGACCGGCAGCCTGCGGGCCGGGACAGCCTGCAGCGAGCGAATGTGCGCGGCCGGTCTCGCCCCGACCAGCGCTGCCGCTCTCCCGGGGGCGGACGGGAAGGGCTCGCCCCGCCGCTTTGTGGGAGGGAGGGGAGGAGGTCCCGCCGCACAGCCCCGGGAGCGGCCCGGCCCCGGTACCGCCGGGGCCGCCCTGAGCTGCTGATCCCGGGGCGGCGTTCCCCAGGCCGGCACTGATTGCCTCCTTCTGCCGAGCCTGCCCCGTTCCCGAGCTCAGCCGATGCCCCCGTTACCGCCAGGCAATGCCGAGGGTCCTCTGCGGCTCTTGCCGTGACAGCTGGATGTGCCTCCTGCGCCTCCTTTACAGTGACGAAAACTTGTGTTGTCTCTGAACTCGAGATGCTGCTGAGCTGGCGCGGGTCTTGAGAGAAGACTTTGCGTTTGGCCTGTGAAACATAGAAAAGTAGTTCAGTTATAATCCAGATTAGCGTAGTCTTCTTTATCTGTGTTTCTGTGGGCACGGTACTATCCCAACCATTTCTTGGGGCCTCTTTGCCGTTAATTTTCTGTGAAAGTGTGAAAACACAAGGTGCCATGAGGCATTTCCAGAGTAGAGGAAGCTGACATACAGAGAATCAGGGAAGTGACATAGCAGAGATGTCCCAGGTAAGAGCTGGTCAGTAGAAAGCACCAAACACACCTTGACTAAGGTACTGGACCATTGTCCCACTGCTTGTAGACCCCCAAAATCCAGGGCTTTCACAACCATGGAGGGCTGAGCTGCAAACACCAGCTGGTGCCAGCTCTGTATGCTTCCACAGTGACCTGTGAGCTTCTCTGGGATTGTATATGTTGTTACAATTTAGTTTTAGACTGCCTGTGCAGTTAGCATGTCTGTGTTTGGCATGTGCTTATTAAAGCTGTCTTTTGGGGAAAAACAGTCTGACTTTTCCCAACATTTTTCTTTATAGAATATTGAATACATGTTTGGCATTGTTGGTATTCCAGTCACTGAAATCGCAATTGCAGCCCAGGCGGTTGGAATAAAATATGTGGGAATGAGAAATGAACAAGCTGTAAGTATATATATGTAGTGGGACCAACCCTTTCCTTAACTGTTTTACAATGGAATGAAACCCAGTGTAAATTTTCTTACTAGAAAGAATGTGGTCTCTGATTGTTCCTTTAAAGAACCTGTACAGAAGCAGCCACTATTGTTTTGGAATAATGGAGAACATTGGTGCATTGGTTTAAGTATTTCTTTGTGCCCTTCTTTCCCCAATTCCATTTTAAAGTGGCCCCTCCAAAGGGAATTGCATCTTCTTTAATTTAAAAATGCCATTCTCCAATAAGGGAGCAACGATAGGAAAAAAAGAAAGAAAAAAGAGAAGAAATAAATTATCAAAGTTACCACATGCTGTCTGTAAATTCTATCTCCTTCAAGTGATATATTTTCAGATTTTATCTGCTAGGTTTTGAGATGCTCATCTAAAGCTTTTTGTTTTTCTGTAGCTTTCTACACACTTTCCAATATTCTTCTTCCTTAAATTTTTTTACTATTTTCTTTTACTGTTGTCTTTCCTTCCGAACTGGGACAATATTATCATTCTCACTCCAACTGGTAGTATTTAAATTCTTTTTAGAACTTTATTACCTACCTCTTTACTGTTTTATTCCTTGTCTGTGTGGTGGTCTTAAGGGCCCAAAGAGGAAAGTTTTCCTGTTGATTGATAAACTTGTTCTGACAATTTAAATAATTATGGGTTTTTTTCCTTAACTATGTTTTAAAAGCTCACCAAACAGCAAACCATAAAAAGTAATAATGCTTCCAAGTGCTCAAAATCAAGCATGAACATATGCTTAGACTCTCTTATTTATGTATATTTCAACTTTATTGTGTACGTATCAGAAATTGGAGTCAAGCTCCTTAGCATTTCGTGTTATGCTGCTAGTTCTGCATTTGTTTGGTTTCCCCCAGTAGTAACTCTTTTAATCTCAGTAGTTTCTTGGATGGTCTGGAGTGGAAGATAATAACCTCGGGTTTATACAAT
The DNA here is from genome assembly GCA_013398055.1 of Ifrita kowaldi. Taxonomy (NCBI): domain Eukaryota; kingdom Metazoa; phylum Chordata; class Aves; order Passeriformes; family Cinclosomatidae; genus Ifrita; species Ifrita kowaldi. Next base: position 117,272 of record VZRS01008990.1, on the reverse strand, counting down.
TGTTTTCAAGAGTTGCTGCACAAGATGGGGAACTGGCTGCTGGCTACTGAACTGGTGGCAGATGGACCAGCAGCTTTCCATAGTTGGAGCTGGTCTACAGCAGTTGCCAGTTTTCCTTAATTTATGTAGTTAATAACCTTCTGGATTGTCCAGTCCTCAACAAACTATTGTGACAGTAGTTCTCCTAAATCAGGTGGTTGTGAGCTGTATGTTTTTGCTCTCTAATCCTTACATCCTTACATTGGAATGTGAGAATTTAGAGGAATGCATGTCTTATGGAAAATCTGTAACGTATGAGAGAGGCAAATGTATACAAACATGTTTAAAAGGTGTATTTGAGTCTTTGAAGGACTGGGAATTCGGCACAGTCTTTATGTTCCTGTAGGCCATTTAGCAAGTATTCTAGTTTTAGCTGTGGTTACTAACATGATTAAAATTAATTTCCTCATGTGTGTCTGTAATTAGCAGAGAAGATTGCTTTGCACTGCCATATGAGATGCTGTTCTATTTATTAGTCTTTACTAGATGAAGGAGACAAGAAGCATTCTGCTGTGTAAATGATGAGCTGCTTTTGCTTAGTGGAATAAAAATAACACAAAGACTTGTTTTAATGTCAAAATGTCAGGACTTCTCTTCTTTGGGGAGTGGAAAAGGATGAATGAAGATGAGAGTTTTGGTTTGTTCTTTATCCTCAGTGAATAACTGAGTAATTGCTTGGCAGAGGAGAGGTTGAAAGGTTATATATAGTATATTCAAGATATACTCAATAATTACATGTCATAGATTTAAATGTCTCAGTTGTGTGGTCTGGCTGTGGAGGATGTGTATACAGCTGCTTCCTTTATTGGTGAAGGCAGTTGTATATGATATGTGGAAAATTAAGGGTTTTTTTCCAGGGGTTGAGTTCCTACCTCATTTCTAGGCCAGATGTACCAAAAGGATTTCCCTGTAAAAGTGGTAAAAGTTTAATTAGTAGTGTTCATAGGAAATAGGGCCCATAAACAAGTTGAAACAAGACTCATGATAAGATAATAATCAAACAATGTACTTGTTGGTTGGCATCCTTATGTTCTTATTCTGCCCAGGACAGCGGTGGAGTCACCATCCCTGGAGGTGTTCAGAAATGACTGGACATGGCACTTAGTGTCATGGACTAGTTGACAAGATGGTGATTGATTGGTCACAGGTTGGACTCAATGATCTTGGAGGTCTTTTCCAACCTTAATGATTCTGTGAAAAGCTCGTAGAACTGCGGAATAGAAACACCTGATTGAAGCATGAAGCTAAAAGTAGCACTACCAATACCCATGAGCCAGTCTCCTGTAATATGGCATAAGTTTGCCAGAAGCAGTTCACCTGCATCCATATGCCCTTTGAACAGTGAAAAATTGTGTTGCACCTCCATAGGGGTGTGTGTTTTGTGTATCTGTCCCTGGGCAACTAGAGATTGCTGTGATTGTTTAGAAGACTGATAACCCAGATCAGTTCTAAACTTCAAAAACCCCCTTTACTATATGGTTATTTGTTAACAACACACATTGCTTAGGTTTAGTTCTTAATCTTTAATAATAATTATCACTACATATTCAATGCAGTTTCTTGATATTTGTGTCCTAAGTTAGTTGTGAGTATACAATATGCTGGAGCTGATGCAGCTGTCAAGGGAATAGGGCTCCAGAACCCTTTAGTAATGGCAGCTGGAACCAAAGTGGGCATCTTATCACCAGAGTACTCAATAATAACTAAAAAATCAAATCTCAGTTAAATTTACAAATGAAAGAGGCAGGTTCTAAGGCCAGCTTACTTTAAAAAAATTACAAAATATTGCAAAATGAGGTGTTTTTCCATTAAGTGGTAGAACTTGCTGATTTCAAGACAAGAGCATGAAAATATGAGAGAGTGGGAACTGTCACGTGAATTCTTGAGTTCTGTTGTCACCTGTAAACTTCTGTTTCTGCTTGATCACATACTGTCTTTTTACCAGGAGAAATTTACATCCAAATGTTTAATATCACTACAGGAATAGCATAAAAACTTACTCTGCAATAACACTGCTGATAAGCCATGCTAACACGTTGTAGATGTCACTTTTATGATTTTTATTCAAAACACGATTTTTCTTTAAATGTCAACATAGCTAAAGCAAAGTGTGGTACCAAAGTGGAATGAGAAGTATTTCAGCAGCACTGCTTGTAAAAGACAATCCCAAATTGTCTAATTATTTGTCTCCAGTGTGAGATTTCAACCTTTTGCTTGATATTTGAAATGCAGTGTTTCTGAAATACAGTTCAGAATGGCTGGATTTCTGCTTGTTGTCTTTCTCTTGCAGGTCCCTCTTCCATGTTAGTCCAGAAGGCAGTGGAAAGCAGAAGTTTTAGGCATTGTTCTGTTCTTCTTCCCTGGTTTTAGTTGGGTTTTTTTATCTGGTTGATTTTTTTCTTTTTTGAATCTGAAATATTCCTAATGTAATATCTTGTAACAACAGGAGCCTGAAATGTGGAGAGAAGTGGAGAAGAGTCTTGAGATTTCTCACAATCTTTATGGACACATCTTATAATGGGAAGGGTGAAGTGGTGCTTTCACTTTTAAGCTCTGACAGTCAGGGAAGAATCTATAGCTGCTTATTTTCAGTATTTTTGTTGAAAGTTAGGTACAAAATATCATGAAATGTATACATAATAATGATTGTATCATTAATGCCAATATTTTCAACAGGCCTGTTATGCTGCATCTGCTGTTGGATATTTGACTGGCAGGTATGTAAAGAGTCTGCAAAGCTGTTAAGAAATGCTCGCTAGTTAAGAATTACCATTTTTTATCTCATCACCTAGAATAACAAGTGTCTCTGCCTGAATTAAAGTGCAGTAAAATTGGTGTTGAATCAGATGCACTTCTTCCAGTGTGAGCTTTCTTCATTGGTAACTGCTGATAAAGTGCAGTTGAGAAAACTGCAAACATAAGTTTACCAAATTGCATAGAAACCTTAGATGGTGGAGTAAATGTCACAGAAGTCAGGAGCTGTGTTAGGACAAGCCTGTGTATATTGCACACCTCTGTGTGGGTGGCACATAATTGCTCACTTGCTTTTCCAGTTGGGTTGATACAGCTTCATAGTTTCTGATTTCCATATCTATCTTTAGTCATTCATACAAATTCCTAGCCATTCATGAATTTTGATGGCATGAGTAAAACTTTAATATTCTATTTCAGCACCTTACTAATTTTAGTTGATTATTTATTTGATGTTCCCTGTGCTCACTTTCCTTTTTTCTCTTTCTCTTTTTTTTCTTTTTGTATTTTCTCTGTAGACCAGGAGTATGTCTTGTAGTGTCCGGTCCAGGTTTCTTACACGCCCTTGGTGGGATGGCAAATGCAACCATTAACTGCTGGTAATTTAACTGCATTTACCCTTTAAAATTCCAATAATTGTGTGTTGTTATTTGTTTCTGATGTTGAGCTCCATGGTATTTAATATTTTACTTTTTTTCCCCTTTCATGTGGATAATGAGAAACAAATTCTTCCTTTATCAAGCTTAAAATTAATTTCGTTCCATTTTCTGTATTCTCATGGATAAAATTCTTCTTTTTGTCCTACCCCATTGTGTGTATATTGGGAAATCTATCAGTATAGCTGGTTGTATGGATGTGTTTGAAAAGGAAGTCAATATTAGCCTGTAATGCTTTCGTGATCGTGGAGATCATCTTAAAGGTGGTTTCTAAATTTAAATTCATACTGCCTTTGAATTACTGTATTTCTTATGTGAATAAATTGACAACTGCATTGTTAAAATCCCTGTTTGCTCCCCACGCAGATATTTAGAGCAGTAATTAAGTGTTGAATTAAACAATGTACAGAGGGATAGTATTTACTCCTATGAGCCTTCACTGAGACGTGACAGCTTTACCTGGTCTGCCACTGAAAGCTGTTCAGAAAGCTGTACTGAGGTATTTTGGGAAGGAGCTGTAGCAATACCAAGCAGATGTGTTCACAGAACAGAATGTGATCCAGAACAGTGTGATCTGTAACACTGAATTAGCAGTGGCTGATGGACGAGGGAAGCTTGGTAATGGGAATGCTAACAAATCAAGTCTGACATTTTGAAAAAGACCTCTAGTGTTCAAATTCTTTTTTTAAAAAATGAGTTATTGACTAAAGTTTTGCTGTCACTATGTGACCTTGGACTGAAAAGGGAAGATCGTAGGAAAACCTTGCTTTTGAACAGTCTGGGGTTTGGTTATAAGAAAGACGTGTTCATGTCATTTACTTACGGATTTGCAGGAGACATTTTTGAGGGTAAAATGCTTTTTCGAGGGCAAAACCTCTTGATGTTTTCATGCTGCAAATTACCTGCCATGCTGTTGCCTCCTGTCCTGTCTCATTCTGAGCAAGATTTTGTACCTCAGTCTGGCTATGACAATAGACTCCAAAGACAAGTGTGTGGTAGCTGTTAAGATTTGGAGTAAACACGAGCATGCTGAAGTACCATGCTCTTTCCCTGAAGTTGCAGTTAAATTTTTTTTCAGTTTACTGAAGTTCTTCTCCTGCAAGTCCATAAGACTTAGCATTATTAGTTTCATTATAGTCAGTGTTCTTTCTGCCTCACTGTTGTTTTTGACTTGCTTTATAAGCACTGCTCTTCAAAATGTCTACAATACTGTGACAGTAGTACAATGATTTCCTTGAGGGAAAAACTTCTTTCTAGTTAGAATTATGTAAAACTTCAAGAGCAGAACTAAATCTTTTCAAGATATAGCTGTTGGAGTTGGCTTTCTAAACAGTAGACCAGTTTTGTAATTGTATTTCATTATTGGGAAGTAGTAGTTACTTTGTTCATTAAAACATTTAAATAAATTTGGAAAAGGCAAGTGAAAGGAACATAGGGTTTGTTGCTGTTAAACAGTCTTGCTGTATCTGGGTAGTGATAATCATTTTGCTGAGGGGAGAGAATAAGCAGAATAAAATGTGTAGAGCAATCACCAAGTGCATTTTTCCATAAAGATTTTTCATAGAGGTAAGATACAGCCTGGAGTTCTCATTTCACTGTGCCAGGGGATTAGAACTGAGATTTTTTTGATTTATGGCAGAGAAATGGCCTGGTTATGAAGCTTGGATCTAGATATACATATCCCCAAGTCTTATGGGTGATTAAATTTAGGATTATGCATGGAACAGTCTGTAAATGTTTCAGCTTGATACATTGTAGAGATAAATGCAGTCAAAGAAAAGGCTGTATCTGAAGAGAAATTGTTTAAGAGAAAAAGCCTAGAAAGCTATTGACCCAATATTTCAATAACGTGCAGATGAATAAGCAGATTAATGAAACATCTGTCTTCTGTTGACTCAGCACTTAGCATTTTAAGGAGTTTGACCTACAATTTGAATAAAAGACAGGTTTTCATTCACTGTAGGAAAATTGTTTCTTGTATTTTGTGGAAATTACAATAAAAATGTTCTCCTGTGGAATGTATAACCCTCATTGTAAACTAATACTGCCTTCCTTACATAGCCGTGAACTAGTTTAAGATCAGGACTGCTTGCAAGCATGTTAATTTTTTGTCCAGTTCTTTGGGTTTTGGGGTTTTTTTACTAAAAACAAAATGCAGGGGGTTATGCTCTCGGCCAGCTAACTTCTGCTGTGTTCCAGCTTGTATACAAAGGAAACATAATCTTCTTGAAAAATTGTATCCTAGCTTGTTTCTTAGTTCTAGTGCATGTTACAATACCCTTTATAAACACACATCTTAATACTTTTTAGACCAGTCAATACCTTTTAACTTCTTATTAGATGTCCTCATTCCCTCAAACCACCGTGTCACCTATGTTATCAAACTTGAATGAAAATTACCTGCAATGTGATTTGGTTTTAGAAATTCTATGGTGCAAGTCACTTAATATGGCCAGATTGTCCTAAAGCTGATGACCCAAAAGCTGCTAGGAAGCCTACCAGCTGACACTCTGAGATTTAGAATCCATTTCTGTATTCTGTGTGTATTCCTGTAGAGATCTGTGGATGCTAATGGTGCACAGCACACCAAGAGCAGTAGGATTTGACTGTAAGGAGAGTTTAGAGGTGTGATTGCAGTTGTAAAAAATATGTATATATATGTATATGCTTATGGGGGTTTTTTGTTTGTTTTTTTAATATACTTTTCTAGGCCTTTGATTGTTATTGGAGGTTCTTCTGACAGAAGTCAGGAAACCATGGGAGCTTTCCAAGAATTCCCACAGGTACACAGACATACAACTTTCTACAGGAAGGTTTCAGTTAAATAATTGTTGTTTCTTCATTATTGTTGGAAAAACAGTCCCAAACACTAACATTTCCTAGCAGATCTTATAATGCTGTTGATTTGCTCCATCTACTGGTTTAAAGTTGACATTGTGTAAATACAGCAGATTGCCTGGAATGTCTTTGTCCCTACTCATGTTAGAATTCATACTCTGTTTTAGGTTCTCAGGTAGTTTAAAATACCTTTGTTCGTTCTGAGATGGACAAAAGCAAAATGTCCGAGAAAAGAAACCAATTTGTAGGGAAGGAAAAAAAAAACCAACCCAAAAACTTAAGCACTTGGAGGAATGAGTATGTTTTTGACAGTTTTCAGCAGCTGCTACTGCATTTTTCTATGGGGAAGTTTTCACCTTGTTGTTTTTCATCTGATATTTCTTTCATTTTACTCATATTGAAACGAGATGGAAATGAGCAAGTCACTTCAATAGATCAGCATAATGGTTATTTGCTTTTATTCAGGTTGAAGCTGGCAGGCTGTACAACAAGCTGTCTGTCCGCCCAAGCAGCCTGGAAGTTATTCCTGCTGTTATTGAAAAGGTATGAAAAAATACAAAATTAACAACAGAACATCAGGTAACTGTCTCCTGTTTTAAATTTTAAGGGTTTATTTTTGTATAGTTGTTACTCTAAGTAATTTACTCTGGCAGATGTGAGGTGATGCTTGATAGAGTAAATTAACAACTGGGGAGGTTGTGCCTTATGAACAATGCTATGGAATAGGCTAGAAATAGGTTCTAATCCAGTCTGATTCCTACTGGTCCCTGCAGTGTTTTTAGTTAGCTTCAGACAGAGTTGGAAAATTTTCGTGAAATAAATGCTTTTAGGGAGAGATGCAATAACTAGAAATGTAATGCTTCAGCTGTTTTACCACTGTCATGTGAAGGAGGTTTGGAGGGGGAGCAGTGGAGATGGTGGTGTTTGGGGTTTGAGTTTGGTTGTTGCTTTGTTGGGTTTTTTTGAGAGTGAGAGAAAACACATCCTTGTCTCAATGCTTCAGAGAGGATTAGAGAAGTCTCTTGGTACTGCTGTAGCAGCCCTTCAGCCATGTCAGCCCAAATTCTGCATACAGTCATACTGTTTCCAGAAGTGCAAATTCAGCAGAGCATCTACCTGCAATAGAACTGGAATCAAAAGTAATAGAAAATGATGGCATTGGTTATCTTGGTTTTACTCTATTTGTGCTACTTTAAGTAGAATTCAGCATGAATGTTTAATTTTGTGTCTCCAAACATAACAGCTGATAATGCAATTGTCCCGTTGTAAATTAAACAAAAAATTTAATACTGTACATCTGCTGAAAGGCTCCGGCTGGTATATAAGGACAAGTATAAATAGATATCAAAACTTCAAGTTATTGGTATAAATCAAGCCATGGAAAATGTAAATAGTATCAAGGCTTGAATTTATTGGTATAAATCAATCCATGGAAGCTTCCTCTGTGATGAATCAGCAAAATGGAGCTGTGCACCTTATCTGCCTACAGAAGAGTTTTCTTGCTTTTTTGAATAGAAATATTTTTAAAATCCTGTCAAACAGTGATTAAAACTGTGACTGTATGTTTTCTAGGCTGTAAGAACCAGTATATATGGTCGTCCAGGTTCCTGCTATATCGACATACCTGGGGATTTTGTGAATCTTCAGGTGAATAAGAGCTCTGTCAAGTGCGTAAGGATTATGTTCGTTATTTTTCAAGTCACTGTACAAAAGAAAATTCATTTATAGGTTGATTTCATATTTTCCTAAAACAAGAAAATCCAGCCTTTCAATGTAACATTCCATCATAGCATGATACAGATTACAGTTTGTAATGAAATGTGCAAAAAAAATGAGTTAATATGGTAATATAACAATGTCACTGTAAATCCCCGAAACAACACTACCTACAAGATTGAAGAAACAAGGAGGGGAAAACTTCAAAGCCTGTTTTAAAAAAATATATCCTGTTCTAATAAATGCTGTAACATGGTGTATAGCAACTGCAGTTTTATGCTAAACAACAGGTTTTGTCTTTCAACATTTCTTGTTTTGGAATTTTTAAAGACCCTCTTTTGTTTTGCTTGGCTTCAGGTACGTGGAATGCTGCCTGCCACCTCCCATCAGCATGGCTGAACACTCTGCTGTATCCAAAGCAGCCTCTGTCATTGCTCTTTCCAAGCAGCCTCTGCTCATCATTGGCAAAGGTAGAATGCTTTGATGTAGCTTTGAACTGTGCACATTCAGGACAAGAACAGTGATTGCTTTTCCCCAGAAGTGTTACCCATTTTCCATAATAGTCAAACAAACCAACCAACCAGTAGTTAAAACACAAAATTCTTTGGAATTTAATGTTAAAATCTGCTCTGGTTTTAGAATATTTTTTTTTGCTGTTCTGTAATGATTTGTTTTTCATCTAGTTTAAAGAAAAATCAATGGAAAAATACAAGTTTATGTAGAAAAAAATCAGATAACTGTTGTCTTTAATCCTAGAGCCAATACCAGGGGACCAGTTCCAAAACACCTAACAATTTAAATTTTATTAAAGAAATTATATTCTCTGTCTGGTGCTCTGGCATATATAGCAAGAGTCAGGGTAGCTAAAGGTCATTTTTCTATTGATTCTTACTGAAAGTGCCAACCTACCTGTGTGGGGATATAAAGCAACAGAGCAGGTATTGCTGCTGTTGCTGTTTTACAGACTTGTCATTGTACCCTGCCAGTGTAATCAATTCCTGGAGATGGAGGGTAATTATTCTCTGTGCTGGTTCACTTCTTTTTTGCCTCCTTGTGGAATGGTAGCCAGTACAGTGGTGTTTTTGTTGAAGATACAGGTCAGCTAAGAACAGAATTAAAATAACCAGCTCATTTAACCCAGCCTGTTTTCCTGCAGATGTGGGGAATGATCTCCATCTATGTTTAATTAGGTAGTTCAATGATTGAAATGAGATGGATCTTATGATTGATTAGGTAATGAAATTGAAAACAGAAGGTAGAGCGGGAGAGGTTATAGGTTTTTTTTTGTCTCTCTGGCTGAATACACATGAACAAAAGGGTGTTCTTTGAAAGGTGGAAAACTCAATAAAATAGATCTGTGTTTTGTTGATGTCAGCAACTGAGAATCTACTCAACAAATGTATCTGGACTTTGTTCTATATATTGTTTGCAGAATTTTTGAAAGATTTACAAAAGTATATTCTTCAGGATTTAAGACTCACGGACTCAAGCCATTACACAAGGACTAGTCAGTTTTTCCAGGTTGCCTGGGCAAGCTTAATTCAGCAGCCGTGTACTGCTGCAGCATCACAGGCAACATGGGCACAAACACATACCCCTTTGCAAGGACTTCTTTGTGCTTCTCTCTTTTCACTGAAGGCTTATAGAAGCCTTCAGGCAGGTTGTTATGGAGCATGTGGTACAGCAGCATACGGGGGAAGCAAGAAATGGCACGACATAAAGGTCGTCTCGTGTTGCTGCTGCAGAAGTCTCTGTCCAATAATACCAAACTTCACCCACTAAAAATTTGTCATTTTAAATAAACAAGATCTCCTGTTTTTCTCAGCCCTGCTTCATAAAGATAGATAAAATAGTTCAGCTGAAGTCTTACAAAAAAACCAATGGAACAAAACTTTTTGTCACATATATGTGAAATTTTCACCCCGGATATCTATGACTTGGCATGTTAAGTTTTGAGTTCCTCAGAATGAAAAATAACAGGCAGCTTTCATAATGGGAAACAGTACTCTTTCTGCCACTAATGAAATCAGCTTGATAGAAGTTCAAGCAAATACAGTTGGTTTCTGTAGTATTAAGCAGTGTCTTTCATTTCATTCAGGTGCTGCTTATTCACATGCTGAAAACAACATCAGAAAGTTGGTGGAGCTTTGTGGTCTGCCTTTTTTGCCTACACCAATGGCAAAAGGAGTAGTTCCTGATAACCATCCAAACTGTGTAGCTGCAGCAAGATCAACGTAAATATAAAGCAAGGCTTCTAATCCTAACAACTGAGAAACAACTAGGAATTTTGGTGGTCTACAGATGCCAGGGAAGAGAAAATTCATACCACAGGCATTTTTTCAACCATGTTTTACACCTCACTGTAGAGCACTTCAGATCTTGCTGGGAAAGGGACAACAGATCTAAGTGGATCACTTTAGAATGCTGACCAGAAAGATACTTTGTCTGAGATATATTATATTGTGTAACTATGAAACCTATGGCAAGTAGATGTATCAATGTTGCTAGTGTGTATTTCATAACATAAAATAGAGCTGACAAACAGTTTATGTTTGTGCACTAGACAAACTACTTCTTTTTACTTTAACACCATAAACAGAAGCTTGAACTGCCCACTATAGTCGAAGTTTTGCCAGCTGTTGTCTCTGTGTGGTGTTTGCAATACGCTGTCATTAAATTGCACTTTATTCATAAAGAAAAGTAAGATATTTTAAACTACACTGAAAGACTATGTTTAAAGTAATTTTTAACAGGGTTTTTTTTGCCTTTTGGCAAAATTAATTTGAATGGACTCTAAGAACCCTGCTATGTATGAATATGCACAGAGCCAGCTTGCAGATGGAGCATTTATATACCCTGAGATTAAAATGCTGTCCATTGCTGAGCATCTTAGCTTTATCACTGTTAAGTGTGCTGCTAGGAAGAATGGGGAATAAAAGAATATACCAACTATTGTCTGCCCATCTGAAAGGCAAATTAATGGGAGACTAAACTGAGGGGCCCACAACCATCTTAATTTTGGCACCCACTGTTGCCAGTGTCACAATAACGAGTCTTTTGCTTTAACCTCAGCATCATTCTAGCATCTTGTTGGTCTCCTAACGTAATGATTCCTTTCCTAAATACAGTGTAATAGGAAAAGCGTAATTAATTTTCTTCTTAAGTTCCTTAAGTCAAGAATGGCTTGGTGATTGGCTGTATAAAAGGATACAGGGTTTTGGGGGCTAAGCAAACATTTTAGAGGAAGGAAGGATTACATGTGTGTTCTGGCGTTTGCTGCAGTGGTTAGGGTTGCTTCTAATTTTGTAAAGACTATTAAATGTAATAGTGATTCCTTCTTATCTGGTTCTGTCATTTCCCTTTATTAGGGCATTACAGCATGCTGATGTAATCATCTTGCTTGGTGCAAGGTTGAATTGGATTTTGCATTTTGGTCTTCCACCAAGGTATCGACAGGATGTAAAGGTTATTCAGGTAAGCATGAAAATTATTATCACTTAATGGAAGTCTTCTGTGTTCTAGCATTGCCTAGAGAAATTATTGTAAATTATTTTGGTAATGTATTTCATGTGGCAAATACCACCACATGGGCAGTGCAGTATGGTGCATATAGTTATGGTAATTCTCAAAAAATACTTACGATTTCTTTAATTATTGTTTTTACTTCCTTATTTTTTTCTAGGAATACTTGCAATATTATTCCTAGTATCAAGAGCTTGATGCTGGTATTATGAGGAGGGCAGGACACTTTATGCAGTTTACTAATGCAGGGTTAGACTCATGATACTGTTGTGATCTTTGGAGCGTTGGAATTTCTGTGATTGAAAGACAACTGTCTTTGAAATTGTGGAATCTTTCACACTGCTCTCTTGGCTGAATTTTTCTGAAAAAGAATTGCTTTTAGATCCTGAGTCAGTCATAATGTAAGAGCTCAGTCACTCGGAATTGTTAATGAAATAAGAGGAAGAAAGGCTATTTAACTAATTAATGTATTTGACAATCTGCCAGCTCTTAGAGAGGGAAATCTTTAAATTGTGTCCTTAGAATCTCCTCCCCAAGAGTCCATGATCAAATAGTAGTAGTTGATCCAACATGCTGGGTGTCCTGCTTACACTGACCTGGAACATGATCTAAAGTTCCAGACTTTGCAATAGTGTTAATTTTTAAGCTAAATTTTTACAAATACACACGTTATTTTTGCAAATATTATTTTTACAAATAATACGTATTTTATGTTTCCTCTTTCTAAAAAATTTCAAGGAATTTTTTTTTTCCTCTCACTCAAAGTAATTTTTTTTCAGAGTCAGAGATTAATATTAAAATACTGAGTCAGTTCATAGTCTGTGTGACCTGGTCAAAAGTAACAGTTTATGTAACCTTAGAGGGCTCATGCTTCACTGCTAAAGAAGTTTGCTTCAGTAGTTGCAACTTACTTTTCAGTTTCTTCATGCTAGCTAAATTCTTACTGTCAAGTAGCATACACACAGTTTTCTCAGTGAGAAAATTGCTGCTTTGTATAGACTTTAAGGGTATACCTAAGCCTAGATTTTTAGCTCTCATAAAATTACCATTTTATTCACCACCTTCTCCTTAATGTTGTAATAAAGTTCTATAGTGTCTGCAAGAGCTTGAAAGAAGCAAGCAGTCAATTTTAAGGATATAGATGAATTTTTATTAAAATAGGTATGTACCACAGGGTTTTACTTTGTATAAAGGATTTCCTGATGTCATGTCAAGAAAAGGCAAAGGAAGCTATCTGTACAGCCCAAACAAGGTATGAAGACGATGTTAGACATGTATGTATGTTAGGCCATGTTCCTCTCTTGAACTGAACAAAAAAGTTCTCTTTAATATCTTTGAGTTAATGCTGGTCTTTCTTTTTGAAATACAGATTGATATTTGTGCAGAAGAACTGGGGAATAACGTAATGCCAGCTGCAACTTTATTAGGTGACATAAACGCCGTGACTCAGCAGGTAACATCATGTCCCGTGTCCTCTGGTTTTGACCTCAATTTCCTTTGATTCATATAAAGTAAATTGCCAGTTAAAAATAAAAGAAAAAAACTCAACTATTGAAGGAAAACAATTTTTCAGGCAGTATATTCATGCTGTATATCCAGTCTATTCTCAAATTATATGTTAAAGATTCTGATTAGTGTTACTGTGATTGTGCTGGGATCATTCTTGATAAAGTTATTCTTGATGCTTTTGTTGTCTTTTAAACATGTTGAAAGACCCCTCTATAACATTCCAATATTGTTCCAGCTCTTAGAAGAATTTAACAAAAGATCATGGAAATACCCTTCTAATTCAGAGTGGTGGAAGAAGCTAAGAGGGAAAATAAAGAACAATGAGGAAAGATCGAAGGTAGTGTGACATTAAAGAAATTAAAAGGTTTCTTGCTATAACAGGCACTGATGCATTGTCAGTTTTGTAACTGGTCTATATCCAACCTCCTCAATTATTTCTCAGTTATGTCACCCAGACTTTGAAAATTTGTACCGTTCTGGTATAGGCTTACTCCTCTTATGCTTAGGAACTACAAGCACTATAGTTAAAAGTATTCTACGATTTTGTGTAAATTCAAACTGTGTGGAAGTCATTAAACTTTGGGATTGGATTCTTGAAGCCGTTAGTAGAAGACCACAGCCAGAGCTGCTGTGTTATGGGCAGTGGCTTCTAAGCAATGGACAGATACTCCAAGTATTCCAAGTGGAAGCTGGCTTAGGTGAAGATGCATTCTTAGTTTTCTTCTAATTGTGATCATTGTTTGTAACTGTTCAGTTTAGGAATGCTGGTCTAGGTTTAATCTATGCTAAAAGCAAGTAGCTGCTAAGACCAAGAGACCACAGATGCTTGGTATATACCTGACTTCATGTAACTCATATTCTGCAACTTCAGATGCATGTTTCCAAGACTGGGATCCAAAATAAATTTCATTCTAGCAGGTTGCTCTTTTGAATTATCTCCCAGCCCACAGATGACTGAGGGTTGTCAATAGTCAAACCTGAATGTAGAAAAATTTCATGTGCCTCTTGGGTTAAACTGAGTTTTAATAGCTTCTGCTAGTGATAGGCCATTGAAGAGTTGCTGAGCTTGTTGATAGCCTTTGATAACTATGTTGTGTCACCAGGATAGATACAGAAGGAGTGACTTTGATGTAGTGTGTGGAAAACCAAATACTCCAGCCTTACCTAGCAGAGTGTGTTTTGATTTCCATCATTATTATTTAGGTGTCTCTGTTTTGCACCTTATTATAAATTCTATTAATGGGAGTTACTAATATCTTTTATTTTTAAGGGATTAGCATTACAGAAATCTCTGCCTATGAATTATTATACAGTCTTTCATCACATCAGAGAACTGATACCTAAGGACTGCATTTTAGTAAGTGAGGGAGCAAACACCATGGACATTGGACGAACTATGCTTCCAAACTTCTATCCCCGTCAAAGGTGTGGTATCTTTCATACTGTGCTGACTCAACAGGCCACATTTATGCCTAAATGTTTTCATTTAACTAAGAAGTATAATGGTCTGGAAAAGAGAAGTTTAATATGCTGAGAGAGGGATTAAGGAAAGTTTTTCACTGACGTACTGATGTCCTGTCATAGATTTTAACAATTCTCTGCATGCTCTGCAGCAGAATGGTGATGGTTGCTCTCTCTCTTGTGGAAAGTGAATGATGAGCATCATGTTCAATTCCCTGACCTAGATGTTTGTTTCTGTGTTCAGAGTCTGTCGTAAATATTGATGAAAAATAAAAACAGTCATTGAGATTCTCATGTTGAAAAGAATTCATGTGAAGAGTTCTTCTTTGCAATACTTCAAAATGCGGCAGACTTGAAAACTGGATTGTATATTGGGCATGCTTTCATGTAAACCTGCATGCCTAAGATGTGGGTACTCAAAATACTACTTTGTAAACAAAACAACCAACAACCAAGAAAACCCATGTACTTCCAGTAGAGTTGGGGGAAGAGTGTGCATTTTTCCCCCTTATTTAGAATAAGGACACAGTAATGTTACTGGTTGTCTCTTCAGACTGCATTGCACATATCTGAAAGCAAATTCAAGAAGTTAACCCTAGAATAATTTAGTGCTTTATGTACTTTTGTATCCATTATGAGCTTCTGATTGAAATGATCTAACTAAATTATAGCTTTCAATTTGATTTCAGATGGTTGAACAGAAGACTAAAATTTGAACAGCAGTATTTAATCAATGGCTTTCAGACTAATAGTTATATTTTCAAGGAATTAAATATAGAAATATTTCATGTTGTCTGTCTCTCTCTCTACAGTAACTGAGTGTTTTTGAAATACTGTTACTATGCAAGCTAAAAGCATATGAGAATAGTTCTTTATTGTAGCACTAGTGTACAAGAGTTCCTAATTTTAATTAGAGTTCCAGTATGTTTATGTCACATAAAACATTTTCAGTTTTATCAAATGTTTGGCTGAATATAATAATCTCTACATCTGGTATCTCTTGATACTAATTGTTTATAAAACAGTATTTGAATAATATATGGCAAAGCATTAAAAGTAGAAGTAAGGCACCATGGATTAACTGAAGAGATTGTGTAGCAATGAAGGATAGTAATTCTGTATTCTCCCTGCAGGCTTGATGCAGGTACTTTTGGAACCATGGGAGTGGGGCTGGGTTTTGCCATAGCAGCTGCAATGGTAGCCAGAGACAGAACACCTGGAAGGCGAGTTGTCTGCATAGAGGGAGACAGTGCTTTCGGATTTTCCGGGATGGAGCTGGAGACTATCTGCAGGTAACTGGCTTTTTTTGGCTCAAGAAGAAGGTGCTCTTCAGGGTCACTTTAACTAGAAAGCCAAGGATGCTGCTGGTAGGTGATGTATCCATAAAGCACATGAAAACTAGCCAAAAAACATACCTGCTCATTTTTTATGTTGTTATGACGTAGTGCGTTACCAGTGATGATTAAATCATATTTCAGGTGGAAACGATTTTTTTTTCTTTTTTTAAATTTATTTTTATTTTTTAGGAAAACTACGCTCTTAACATCTTGCAGAAAGGGGCAGGTATTTCAGAATTCTTCCAAATGTGTCTTTTTATAGATACAACTTGCCAATCCTGATTATCGTAGTAAACAACAATGGGATTTACACTGGTTTGGATGCAAATTCCTGGGAGGAGATGTTAAAGTTTGGTGACCCTGCAACATGGTAAGCATCTTCAAAGTACGTCCTGTTAATTGTGAAAGAAGTGACCAAAATGGTCATTTGTGGCCCTGAGTTTTGCAGTCCTTCAATGTTTTTCATTCCTGTAATAGAATTCTCACGCACTTTCTGTAAACATAGTCATATTTTGCTAACTGTTCCTTATTGTTTTCATTCTTTCTCCTAAGGCAGAGAAGTTTGATGGGCTTTTCCTTTGACCAGTGTGATTGAGGGGTGGTAACCTCATCCTCCAATCCACGGTGGTTTCTAAGAACATACAGAAATGACTAAAATAAACAAGTTTGGGGCTTTTTGGCCCTGGTGTCCTGTCCTGACGGAACTGAGTCTGCATGGTTCTTTTCGTGTCCAAGTGCGACAGTCATTCTCTTTATTTTTAATGCTTTGTGATCCAGATCGAAATTACTTTTATAAAGTCAATTTAGTCCTGGGCTAAGTTCATGTAAGAGCCACTTACCAAAAGCAAACAGCCAACCTAATTCCAGCCTATTGTTTGCACAGCAGGGCAGCAGAGAGATGATTCTCTATTAGTTTTCTCAGGTTCCTGCAGCGGTTCAGCCCACACAGTACAGAGCTGATAGTGAGCTAACCTTCAAGATCCTGATAATCTCCAAAATTACCTGAGACTTGAGTTCTGAGTTTACTCAAGACTTCTGCTTCTGAGCTGAGATCTCTGTATGAAGAGAACTATGCTAAAGCTTAGCTCAGGAATGTCTCCACAAGATAAAAATGATTATGGTACCCTATAAACATAGCTTAAGTGATATAGGAACCATAGTTCTTCCAGCCCAGAATTCATCAGGCCAGCACAATAGTCATCTTGCACTTTAAAATTGGTGCTGAAGTAATTAAATTGGTGAGCCTGGCAATTCTCCCATGCCATTAATCATGTTTTCCATTCTGTTACAGTGTACCTCCTGTTTCTCTCCTGCCAAATGCACACTATGAGAAAATTATGTCTGCCTTTGGAGGTAAAGGATACTTTGCTAAAACACCAGAAGAATTGCAGAATGCTCTGAAAGCAAGTGTGTCTGACAAGCAAACACCTTCTCTTATAAATGTAATGATTGATCCGCAATCAGAGAGAAAGAAACAGGTGTGTATGTGTTTTCCTTTCTTCTTCTGCAAGCTTCATGGTGGTGAGCTTCTGAAAACCTCAGGAACTATCACTTAAATCACAGAGGAGGCAGAGATGGTTGCAAGGCAGAAAGATTGTGTTTAGATTCAGAAGATGGAGAAAATAGGTCCTTTTACACCATGCCACCTGCTTTCCTTGCTATCTGCTTGTTTGGGTTTTTCCCCCACTGGCTATTATCAGTGCACAGTGTCTTTAATAACTCTTTCCAGAACTGAAGGTTATTCCTTTTCATTCTAGACCAAATGAGATGAAATATTTTTGAGCAGTCTTTATATCCTGTGAATTCCATCTGGTAGTTAACTGTTCCTCTTACTGTTTGCCCATTCTGATATGGTTTTTATTCTGTGTTGGTTTGGTTTTTTTGCTTCCAGGAATTTCCCTGGCTGACTCGTTCTAATCTGTAGAAGAGGAAGATGATGGCAGTGTGTGAAACAAAACGGAATTGTTTTCTGGAAGTGGAACTGATGCAACTGTGTTTTGCATAGGCATTGGAACAAAGTGGGATTTTAGAACTGCTGTTAGAGGAATCTTTAAATGCTGAAATTAGGTAATTGTAAAATGAGAAAGACACATATGAATGTATACCAGGCCTTCAAGCAGATTGTACACAAACACTGATGATAAAATTATATAGTTTTTCTTTTACTCAGAGTAATACCCATCATTTGTGAATTAAAGTCTTGCATGTTCTGGATGAACAGAATAAGGTGAGGGTTTTATGCTGTCTGAAACAGAAGTGTTTGACAGTCTGCAATTACAGTAGCTTAATTTTTAACCAACCACACCACCATTCTATTTGTTAATAACTTTTTCCTCTAAGGACCAAAACAAAGCATCTTGTGAAAAAGTCCTGATTGACCTCATTATGCATTGAAGCCCATTGCATTGGTAGTAGCTTCCTGATTTTACAGATTGATTTTTCAGCTTCTACTGAATGTAGAAGTAGCATATTAAAAATGCAGACTTACTCAAGGGCTGAGCTTCTGTCTACTGAATGTTCTTTTGCTAACTAGAATTTATGGTGCTTGTAGGAAAAGAAAATCCTGGATTTTTGTTTGAAGCTTTGCTCTTCACAAAGACACCACCATGTCTGTAGGCTGAAAGTATGGCCATATTTATTAGTGAGATTTCCAGTATTAATAGATTGTAAATCTTTATAATCAGAAGCATTTTAAATAGAACCTTACCACCACCACCAAAACATCAACAGCACCAAAAAGACAACAAAAAACCCAACAAAAAAACCAAATAAACAAAAAATCCCTCACCAGTGCAGCAACAACGATAAAAAAAGAGTTGGACTGGAGCATAATGTTCATGTTGGCTGGGGTCACAAAGCAAGCACCAGTGTTTGTGCTGTGGCTGGCTAATTGTGCAACAAAGCTTCTTAATGTAGCTGTATAGAAACCTAGTGTCCCACCTGCACTGTGATGCAGAGGTCGCATTTAAAGCAGATAATTGGCCTACCTGGCATTCTGTCTGCTGTGTTTTCATTTGTTGTTGAATCTGACAACCTGACTTCAAGTTCAGACTTTAAAAATGAAGTCGCTCTTTGTCTATGCTTCTGTCATGGCCCACAGCAGCTACTATGCAGGACACTCTAAAGAGATTGCTTTATATTTACATCTGTTCTTAAATGCACAGGTTCCTTGTTGTTACTTGCACAAAAGGGAAAAATCTGCCAAAAATTGGGTTTTGCTTGCTTTATTTTCTATTTTTCCATTGTCAGTAAGTGTTAGTTATCTGGTGGAAGGCACTTGGATGACATAAGGAGGGGAAGGACTGGGCTGGCAGGGGAGTGTGGCCTACAGTCAGGTTTGTTGCACAAGGCTTGACTTATTGGGTCTGGCACTTTAGTTTGGGTCTGGCCCAAGGGTCTGTGAGGCAGAGGAAAGCAGGAATGTCTCTGCACACTAGTACAGGAAGATAATATCTGAAAGAAATAATATCTGAAGTATCTGAAGTGCAAAAGGGTGAAATCCTAGAATGGATACAGCTCACAAAAAACTGTAATGCTGCTGAGTTGCTGTGTTCTCTGGGGCGCTCTTCAAGAAATGTGGCACAATGTTGAATCTTAATTTTATTTCGTTCTTCTTGTCTCACAAATTCATTTTGATATGTTCTAGTGATTAAACACAATCCATTATGTTGGTGAAAAATATCTCAAAGAGTTAATGCGGAACTGACCACAGGGGAGATAATTTGCACTGGATAAGCAAATGTAGAAATTATTGTTTTATACTTGAAAAGTAATAAAAAGTGATTTTCATACTGTTTCTCCTTTAATGAGAGTATTTGAATTATGTCAGCATTTTGTGTCAGCTGTTGGAAATCAGTTTATATTTGATTTCTTAAAATGTTGTTGAATAACTACAATACCATGCACAATTTATTTTAATAACTCAAGATATGCAAAATGGAAAGCAAAGATTTGAAACTGTGGGAAGGCAATAACATAACTGATGTTATCAGTTTGGATTTCATTAAGATTTTAAAAAGCTTAAGAAGGAATTAACACTGCATTTCTTATTGCTTTAAAATGGACATAATACCATGATATAATAGAATTTCTTAGGTTGTAATGATTAGGGGCTTTGAGATGAGAGAGGGCACAATTTCCATGTAAAACCAAGGAGAGTGAAATCTCTGCTGCTTTGTTTATACATCTTACCCTCTTGATATTATTTTACACCGTGGAGTTGATCTAAGAGGTGTGTTAGGCAGATGAAATTGCATGAGAGAGAAAGAGTTTCAAAGATGAGACAGAAACAAGTTGTCCTGAAATGTCCTAATTTTATTAAAAGGATTAAAAAATTACAGATAGTGTAAGCCTAGAAAATGTTGTGACCCATGTGGCTTTACCCAACTGGAAGTTATCCTTCAAGGCCAGAACTTGGAATTAAAGATATTGAACAGATTCAAGAGGAAGAAAATGTCTGGGCCTCAGCTGAAGGAAGATGCTGTGAAAGAGGTACTGAGTGTAATGGGACCTGCCAGGAGAAGTTCATGTTTAAGTAAGATGCAGTTCTGAGTCTCTTTCTTATCACGGTTTTCAGGTAAATCAAGAATACTTGAAATTTTGCTGTACATGTTGTGGGTGCCCTCCATCAATCATTAGTCCAGTCCCTGTGAAAGCTTTTCCAACATGGGCCTGCTCAATTCATGGGATTAGGAAGCCCAAAGTTCAGCCCCGCAGCACTTGTCCTCTTCAAAGAGATATGAAAGGGGTTACAGCATGGGACCAACAGGTGGTACAGGAAAAGTATTACAGAGGTGTCCCAAAACCCAACAGGTAATTTCATTATGGGGGCAGAGGTGAAACCACCAGGAGTCACAAAAAATGGCCTGGTATGAGGAATGAGAATCACAGAATATTTTGGGTTGGAAGGAAACCAGAAGGATCATCGAGTCCAGCTCTTTAAGTGGGTGGCCCATAGGGGTCAAACCCCCAACCTTGGCATTATTAGCACCATGCTCCAGCCAACTGAGGTGAGAGGTAAGGTTTGTTACTGTCTCAGCACCTCACAAAATAGCATCAGGTGTTGAGTATGTGTTCCTGGAGCCCCTTGTGTGCTCAGCTTGCTAACAGGTTTAGTTTGCAGTAATTACAAACTTCTCCGTAATTGTGTTCCACCTTTAGTCTCCAGTGAACAGGCTCTGCCCTGTGAGCATTTGGGTGTGTGGCAGGTCTGCTTGCCTTCAGGTGTTATGGCCACAGAGCACGTACCCACTGAGGAATCAGATGTAGGTTTGGTCTGGCCAGATTGGATTTTAAGCACTCCTTCAAAAGCTCAAGTACACATAAAACAAGCAGCAATGTATCTTCAGGTCTGCCACACTGGACCCACAAGCAACAAGCACACACTGGCTCTAAGCTGTGGTAAAAGTCTTATTAGTAAATATGTCTTCTGCACTGACTACCTATTATTTTATATGTTGTAATCAAAATCCCCATTGCAGCTCTTTTTAGGCTGTTTAAAGGGCTTGATGGCTGTGCTAAGAGAAAAGAGTGCTTGGCACTCCTCTACTTTGTAATGTTCTGAGGTCAGACCAGATGTCAGAGCTGAAATTCTATATGGCAAACTGGCAATGTGACTGACTTCTGTTGATTTATTTACTTATAACTGAATATTGAAATGAGTAAGAAACAGCTATTCTGAAGGAGACATTTGCTGTTTCTTTTGATTAGGTGATTGAAACCAGATGGACAAGCTTTAAAGAGGCCCTCAGTAAAGCAGACCCTTCCAGCTAATTATGGCACACACTAATATAAATGAGAGTTATTTCAGTGTCTGTTCTTTCCAGGAATCTCTAAGATATCTGAAATAGTGCTGAAATAAGTAAGAAAAGTTAATAAAATGACAGTCTGCTTGCTTGAGTCCATATGTGGAAGCAATTTTGGGTTTTGTCAGTGTTTTCAAGGGGGTGATAGGGAAGGCAAGGAAGGATGCTACTGAAATTGTTGCATAATTTAATCTGGAATTATTTTTCTTTTTGTCAGCTATATATAATAGTCTGAGCAATCCAACTAGCCATTATTTGTGTAATGCCTTAGATCAAATTTTAAACTGGATGCAGAGAAGGGATGCTTTTGAAGACAGGATATGAATTGCTCCATTTGAGAGTTGGAGAAATGGATTAGCAACTTATCTAGGATTGTATAAATGACCATGGTCACGTGAATGTAAGCAGCTTAGAACATCTTTGCACATAAGTGATGGCAGATTTCCTCTTGTACTTAGTGCTGGTAATGTTACCACATGAGGAAGATAGTGGAAGACTCACATGAGCCTTTTTACATCTCCAGCCTACGCAGCAACCTAAATTTTTGTGGCTCTGGATTCCAGCAAGCAATCACTGTTCCTGGGCATGGATTTTGTGCAGTGACTACCTGTGGCTGTTGCAGCATGAAACTTGTCATAACCTGCAGGCCTACCTGAGAACAAAACTGTTGGACAGAGAGGCCTTTCAGTTCTCCTCTGTGGGTTTGCCTGCCTCTGCATCACCTTGCAGCTCTAGGGGTGATGTGGTGTCGACACACTCTCAGGCAGTCATCCAAGCTAGAGCTCCACAATGTCTGCATGCAAGTCCCTCTCTAATGAAACCTTCACATTAAAAATACATGGTTTTTTTTTTTAATTTGCTCTTTCCTAAGTGTTTGGAGCATTTGTCTTCTGTCTCCTTGGCATCATCATTAAGACAATGTGCATGTATGGCATTTTATAAGCCTTGGTGCTGGGAAGTGCTGGTACCAGAACTGGTGGATGTGCAGGCATACTTCAGGTTCTAGCCAAAGCAGTGCATCCTTCTTAGAGCAAGAAGGATGGCTACTGGGACTGAGGTGTGAAAGCCTCCCAAGCCAGGCTGTAAAGCACCTGCTTGCTCTGCAAAAAAAGGGTTATCATTCAAGTGCTAGGAAAATGAGTAAAAATTATGTTAGGTAAAATAATATTTCAGCCCTGCCAAGGATTTAAATCTACCACACCTAAGCAGCTAATGCTGGGCCTCATTTTAGGTAGCTGGAATCAGTGAGACTTTATTAATGATTTTAGTGCAAAAGCTGCTTTTTCTCAATGTTTTCACCTCTGTGTGCCAAATTGCCATTTGGTAAGGTCGTCTTAAATACAAATTATTGAAGCTTCAAAAGTAGGCCTTTATAATGGAAATTCTAATGCAGCCTTAATTAGAGTTCCCTGATACTGCAGAGGGTGCTGGGAAAATGCAGTTTGTGTAGTTTGATTAGATTCAGTTATCTTGTGTTTGGAAGATGACAGCCCTGGCATCCCAGAATGACTGAGCAGCAGGCAGTGCCCAGGCATTTTCTATGGTTGCCATGGTAGCAGTAGAGCTGGGCTTCAAAATTTGAACCACTGTAAACAGACAAATCCTCTCCACCTTTAGCCTGAACCAGCATCTTTTAAAATCACCATGAAATTCATTATCATCTTACAAAAACAGTGCAATTTTCCAACATGGATGTGGCTTGCCCAACAGCTAAGGTGCCAGAGGAGTCCCACTGAGTCCTGCTTGCTGTAGTGTCATGGTCTGATGAGACTGTCAGCCGGACTGACAGCCTCACAGAGTCAGACCTGAAACCGATTAGAATTTACCCGTGAGAGTTTTACAGTAAAAATTTTGCAGCTTCAGTGAAACCCACAGAGAAGGCCAGGAAGATAATCAATGAGAGAAGATGTTCTGGACACAGGGAGAGGATGCCCTTGCTATGGGTCATTGAGAGTGTACAAGGAAGAACTTGTGGATAACATGTAGCAACTATACTTTTGCTTGTATAGCTAATTGTTTTACTGCCTGAATGGTCATTGTTTGTTAGACAGCCTTGTCATTGTCTGCTAAGCAGCCAATCTCAATAAGCCACAGCCTTTGTAAAGAGGTATAAGAATAGCAGTAGAGAAAAGAATCTTTTCTGTCTCTCTAGACTTTGGATTACAAGTGTGTGCTTTTATGTCCACCTCGACAAAGCCACATATGGTGACCCCAACGTGATCCAAAGAGCCTGCATGGAGAGCAGGAAGCCTGAGTGGAGATCAGGGGAGACGGATTCAACGGGAGAAGAGTAGCGAGGAGAGCTACCAAGATCCGGATCAAACCGCAACCTTTTAAAAGGTGCGGTCAGCCGAGCCACTTCAAATCTCAGTGCCCACACAGAACTCCAGCCTCTGGAGCAGCTACCTATAACAAAGCAGCCTCCAAAGTAGTTCTGTGTAACCGATGTGGTAACCGGGAACACTGTGTGAAACAATGTAAACCTCATTTCCATGCCAATGGGCAGCCTCTTAAAAATCAGAGAAACTTCCAAAAGAACGCGAGGGGAAGTCACGTGCAGATAAAAATGCTTCCCCAGGACCTGCTGCACCTGGTACAGGTTTATGTGACTGGCTTGCCGGCAGAACAAAAGGCTCAGCAGGAGTGGATGTTTGCACCGCCGACACAGTAATCATAGACTCTCCTGCAGTTCATAAAGTGTCTCTGGATGCACATGGACCTATAGGGTAAAACTTAAGTGCTTTGCTAATAAGAAGATCGAGTGCTACTTGGCAAAGAATTTTTGTGCATCCAGGAGTAATTGATGCAGACTTTACAAGACAAATATATGCAATGGTTTCTACACCCACTCCTCCTGCAGTCATACCTGCTCATACTCATATTGCTCAACTTGTACCTTGCAAGTCTTGTGTTCCCAAGACCAGACTTCAAGAAAGAGACCAAGGCTTTAGTTCTACCGGCGCACCTCAAGGTTTTTAGACTCAACAACTTTCCGAGCAGAGATCGCAACTGATTTGTGAGCTGACACTGAAAAGGGCACAGCCACAGACTGGTAAGATCAAAGGGCTGATTGATATGGGAGCAGATGCCACAGTGATTTTACATCATAACTGGCCAAACTCGTGGCCTGTCACTGCCGTGAGAAATTCAATTGTGGGTCTTGGGGAAATGACACGAAGTTAAGCACATATTTTGTACTCTTAAAAAATCCAGAAAACCAGGTTTCTGCAATTCCCCCATACGTGACTGCTGCATGCCAAATAGTGGCCCATGGGAAACAATGGGAGCTGCCAAATAATGACGGCAGGGGGATGCTAAATAGTGATGCATAGGACACAATATGGGTTGCTAAATAATTACTCCACTGTGTGCCAAATAGTAAGCCATAGGCAACAATGGGGGCTGCCAAATAGTGACTCCTAGGGGTGCCAAATAGTGATCCATTTGGAACAATAGGGGTTGCCAAATAGTGACTCCGGGAGGTGCCAAATAGTGAGCCGTCAGAAACAATGGTGGCTGCCAAATAGTGAGTCCCAGGGGGGTGCCAAATAGTGACCTATAGAAAACAATGGGGGCTGCCAAATACTGACTCCTCGGGGGTGCCAAATAGTGAGCCATTAGAAACAATGGGGGCTGCCAAACAGTGACTCCAACGGGTGCCAAATACTGAGCTATCCGAAACAATAGGGGCTGACAAATAGGGAGCCCCGAGGTGCCACCAAATAGTGAGCTGTAGGAAACAATGAGGGCTGCCAAATAGTGATCCCCGAGGTGCCACCAAATAGCGATCTGTAGGAAACAATGAGGGGTGCCAAATAGTGAGCCCACAGGTGGTGTCAAATGGTTGAGTCACGGGAAACAATGGGGACTACCAAATAATGAGCCCAACGGGGCTGCCAAATAGTGACCCACAAGAAACAAATAGCATTTAGCATTTTATCTCACAAACCTAAAAAAACAGTCATAACAATTTTTAATTAGTTGCTCAGATAATTATTAAGTGTCGAGACCAATGCCTCCAAATTGCTGCCAAAGATCCTGCTAAATTTGCTATTCCTATTCAGCAAGATTATTTTGAATGGTCCTTAGCCAATAGGTCTGCACTGCAAAGCGCAGTGCAGAACTACACAGGACAAATTAATTACCATTTTCCCAAACATAAATTATTACAATCACTGCATACCACCCCACTATCAGCAAAACCTAAATTAAGTTGTACTCCGGTAGATGGGCCTACAGTATTTACGGATGGGTCAAGAAAAACAGAGAAAGCTATTGTCACCTTGAAAAACAAAGATGGATAGCAAACTTTGCAGAGTCAGGGTACTGAATCTGCACAACTGGTCGAATTAAAAGCAGTTACTGTGGCCTTTTATCATTTCAATGAGCCTTTTAACTTAATTGTTGACTCAGCTTATGTTGCAGATGTTGTACAATGAGTAGATTGTTCTCTTATGAAAGAAGTTAATGATGCTGATTTGTTTCTTTTGCTAAAGGCTTTATGGACAGCTGTTTTGCAACCTACTTATCCCTTTTACGTTTCGCATATCAGAAGCCATACAAATCTACCAGGATTTCTTGCAGAAGGTAATGCCTGTGCTGATGCATTAGCTAACCCTGTTTGGGCAGTTCCTCAGCCAGACAAACTAGCCCAGGCTAAAACATCTCATACCTTTTTTCATCAAAATGCGCGCACATTGTGCAAACAGTTTTCCCTAATACCTACAGAAGCTCGTGCTATTGTCAGTGCCTGCCCAGATTGTCAGAACTTTAACGGACCTTTACCCTTAGGAGTAAATCCCCGTGGTCTTTTGGCCCTAC
>VZRS01008990.1:1917-89553 GCA_013398055.1 Ifrita kowaldi | reverse complement strand
CAGAGAAGGCCAGGAAGATAATCAATGAGAGAATGTTCTGGACACAGGGAGAGGATGTCCTTGCTATGGGCCATTGAGAGTGTACAAGGAAGAACTTGTGGATAACATGTAGCAACTATACTTTTGCTTGTATAGCTAATTGTTTTACTGCCTGAGTGGTCATTGTTTGTTAGACAGCCTTGTCATTGTCTGCTAAGCAGCCAATCTGCTAAGCAGCCAATCTCAATAAGACACAGCCTTTGTAAAGAAGTATAAGAATAGCAGTAGGGAANGGACACAGGGAGAGGATGTCCTTGCTATGGGCCATTGAGAGTGTACAAGGAAGAACTTGTGGATAACATGTAGCAACTATACTTTTGCTTGTATAGCTAATTGTTTTACTGCCTGAATGGTCATTGCTTGTTAGACAGCCTTGTCATTGTCTGCTAAGCAGCCAATCTCAATAAGCCACAGCCTTTGTAAAGAGGTATAAGAATAGCAGTAGAGAAAATAAAGAATCTTTTCTATCTCTCTCGCCTTTGAATTATGACATGTGTGTGCTTTTATGTCTACCTCGACAAAGTCACAATGGTCAGCACTTGTAGCCATCCATTTGCTTAAAAAACCCTAAAAATAAAAAATGTTCTGCTATTTCTTCTTGCTGTTCTAGTGTGACCTATTTCTTTACCTACCCCCAGCTTTATAATGTTGGTTCTTCTGTCAAGCTTTTGGGTGAACCCTTGGCTGTTGTCCTCTACTACTTCTCCCCAAGTGGGTTCAGCAGGTTTGCTCCTGCTTTTGCATTCTGTAAGTCATGGGATCCCTAAACATTTAGTGCTCAGATGTATCCAGGAGAGAAAAAAACGAGCCATGGGAAAGTGAGGCTTCATGCTATTTAAAAGAAAAGGTATCTGCAGCTTTTTCAGGCCCTGATTTGGCAAGGCACCTATGCACATGCTTCATTTCAGGAGCAGCTTATTGCTCTCACTTGCAGGCCTGCGGTTACACTCATGATTAAATATTTTCCTGAACTAGTGGTGCTCTGGCCACTCGTCTGAAGGGCCCTGCAACCTTCTGTAGAGGATCCCTATGCCTGGTGGCATTCTCCTAGGCGTGCATGCACTGGTGTTTGGATCCCTGTTTGTTTGCATCTCAGTGGTGTAATGGGCTGTACTGCAGTATGAAAGTCAGGAACAGGATGCTGCACTGCCAGACATCCGTGAAGCCCTCTGGAATTAAAAGTCCTGAGTTTAGTGGGAGCATTAAAATAATGATGTTAATCATTTTTTCCTGCAAAAATGTTGACAGAGAAAAAAGAAGATTTTGCTTTGTGGTGTTTAATTCATTGGGCTCTTTGGCAAGCTGGATGATAAATCACTTAAATTAGGATCCCTGAGAGCCAATTACTGCCAGATACTCCTGTGTTCTGTGCCTCCAGCAGCACGGCAGCAATACTGGTACAGGCAGGGAGTTCTGCAGACATTTACTAATAGAAGTAAATAGCAGTAGGCAATCCAAATGAAAATAAGATGAAAAAAATTACCCTGCACACTATTTCCATCTCCTCTAGTTGCAAGTACCAAGAGCAGACTGGGTTACAGCTGTGACTTGTTTATGATTCACCATCCGAGGATGTTGAAGACAATTTATCTACTTAGATACTGGTGACTGGAGACTTCAGTTTGCTGGGACTATGACTGCCAAGGACACTGTACACAGGGATTTCTATGGGCATCTTCTTTGTGCTGTAGGACATTTTTCTGTGAATCATTCTGAGATTTTGCATGTTTGCCCCAGGTTTTCAAAACCTGGCAATCCTTATCACTTTACCGTGATTTATGGAATCTCCCCTGATGAGGGAGACTTGTAGAGTCCTGGCCAGAAGGTCGAAAAGATGAGAGGAGTCTTCAGATTCTTTGCTTCTAGATAGTTGTTTTATCAAGTCTTATCAGAGGAACAGAGTGCTAGACACAGCACCCAGTAAAGAACGCAGAAGAAAGCCCAAATTATTAAGATTAAACAGCCCTTTTAAAGGTAAATCACCCAATGAAAGCTTAAAACAAAAGATATTTTTACTTTTCTACCAATGTTCAGTAGATCACCCTCTTGCTTGTACAGGAACTGCAGAATTTTTTATCCAATCACTCTAAATTACTTTTACTGCAGAATATGGAGTAGTAGAAGAAGAAGAAGAAGAAGAAGAAGGCCTGGAGAACAACAACAATCCTCCATTTTGAAGTTTTTGGCTTTTATCTATTTAGTACATTAACAAACCCAAAACCTCTAAATTTTTCACCCTGTGACAATCTTAGAAACTACTCTATCATCTAGTTTACACCAGTGTTGATTCTAATTCTTCCCAGAGTGTTGGTAATTTTATCCATGGACGAAGGTCAAAACCAGTGCTGTCCAGGAGGGTAGAACCCTTCAAAATAGGCAGAGAAATATTCTCTGCACTTTGGGTTCCCACAATCCTGGACGTATATCTTTATTCTGTGCATATGTGTGAGCATATATGATGAGTGCATGTCATCCAAGAAGCACTGCGTGTTCTGCAGTTTGGAAGGCAAGGTTTAAAAGACAAATGAAATGGAAAAAGAGGAAGAAGAGTGCTTTTATAAAGATCAGTATCTGAATTATTGTTTTAAAGTTGTTCTACTTAGTTGTGCACTCCAATATTAAAAGGCCAGAAGTGGGGTGGTTCTGGTAGCTCTGATGGAACTCACTTTGAATTATCCCATAAACTTTAATCATGTCCTTAACTCTTTTGTTCTATAGTCTTCAGTAGAAAAAGAAACGTGTCCATGGGGATGACTCATAGGAGTGAAAAAAAAAAAGTGAAGGACTGAGCCTTTGAATTAAGTCTAGGAGTGCAGTGTTAGAGTTTCAAGATGAACTTTCTAAACATGGGATGAGAAGTGGTTTGCTCTGTGAACAAATATGCTGTGAAATATATAAAAAATATATCAGCTTCCCCAATCAGTTTTGCATTTCTGTGAGCATAGAGAAGAGGCCAGAAAAGCTGCTGCTTTTTGTGCAGTGTATAACATCCATTAAGTGGCTAATTTGCAAAAAGGAGTTGCTTTTGGGAATTGCTAGGCACGAATGTCCTGTCATCAATGTCCTCCTTCAGCCTGTTCCTGCAGTGGGTGGTAATCTGAAGACTGCCTAGTGCTGGCTCGCCTTTAGCTGAGCACCTGCCCTGTGTCCTGATATCCAGCTGGGTGACTGGCATGACTGGAGCTGGGGGGTAAACCAGAGCTTCATCATGTGTGAATGTGGTTGGATTTACTTCATCACACAGTTAGTGGGTCTGTTCCTATATGGGCTTCTGAATTAAATTTAAATACACCAGCAAGGAGATGGTGAAGGCACTCACTGCCTCTCTGCACTTATTATCATTTTGCTTCAGCAGCTGCCTTTGTACTTTAGGTAACACCATCTTCCAAGGTGACGTTAGCTATGCTGTCATAGCACTAAATCTAAGTGTTAGGCATAACTGATTCAAGTGTGCAAAATGGAACAGGTATTTTTATTGTGAAAAACAATCGTTGCTAAATAACTATCTCACAAGGAAAATGTAATTATAAAGATTCTTTTCCAACTCCTGCACTAATTGAAGGAACAGGATTCTTCTGTACTGCTTTGCAGACACAAGCTGTTATTGAATTACTGCATTAACTTGGGGTTGCTGTTTTACCTTTGTCCCACTCAGAAAAAAACCTTTCAGACTTTTGAACTAGAAAGTCTCAATTATATATTGAATGTCTCAACAGGACAAGGGGGAATGGTTTTGAACTAAAAGAGGGTAGATCTAGGCTAGATAAAAGGAAGAAATTTTTTGTGGTGAAGATGGTGAGACAGTGGAACTGCTTGCCCCGAGAGATGGTGGATGCCCCTTCCCTGGAAACATTCAAGTTCAGGTTGGGTGGGGCTCTGAGCAACCTGATCTAGTTGAAATGTCCCTGCTTATTGCAGGGGGTTGGACTAGATGACCTATTTGACCCAAACTATTCTATGATTACCTTTGTCCTCCTAACTAGAACGGTGTTCATGCAAGAATTTGGGATTGATGGTATTTTAACTGTATTCATTTTACCTTTTTTCATTGATCCAGTACCTGCCAACCAAAAGTGAGCAGGACTGGGAAGAGGCCTTCTTTTTAACAAGTATGCATTAGTTCTTGCATAGAAAAAGGCTTGTAAATTCTATTTACATGGTAGTGTCATCAGCAGATTCCTCCATGCACTTCTAAGAGCTAAAGTTTGGGCTGAAAAGGTCAAGCAACAGATCCTTAAACAGACAAACTGCTCAGGCTATTTTTTTCGTTATGTGTTGGTTGGCTTTTGGCATTTTTAGTTGCTGTGGCATCTACCACAAATTAAAAGAAAAAAAGGAATAGCTAGAAAAATGCATTGCTTGGCTGAGCAAGTTCACAGGGCTCAGGGCCCGGAAAGCACGTGTTTGTCAAGTGTCTCATGCCAGACTCCCCCTGCTACATGACACTTTCCCTCCTCAGGATTCTCTCTGCCATAGGCACTGGTGCCATGGAGGTCAGAAAGAAGCTGTGTGACCAGATGTACAGCCTTGCCATCCAGCCTGGAGCAGGGAATATCAGTCTGCTGTGCTGTCACCTGCAGAAGTCGAAAGCGATAAGTCCACAGCTATTGTCCGCTTTATTTCCAATGGACTTTGTTCTTCTCCCATGAAACCATTAGCAGCTCTGCCAGCAGTGTCAGCTGGTAAGGCCAACATCTCAGAACTAGAGGAAACACAGTGCAGGACCTGCACTCTGACATGGCCTGGCTCACTGCCCTGCAATGAGAGCTCTCCTCTGAAGAGGGAATGGAACATCATCATGAAGAAGAGGTTTCTCCAAATGAGTGTAAGTCCAAATATCTCCTTTCACGTTTGTTTGTGGAGGATGCTGTGTTTCCCACAGAAGAGTGATTGCCCACAGCACTTTCTTCTCACATTGGCTGAGAGCCATTTCAGGTCAAACAGGCTCAGAGTGATGGAGATGCTATGCTGAAGGGAAGGAGAACATTGACAAAACCTCCATTTTTAATCAGGGTTCTCCACTGCAATAAGCAGATTAAAAAGTCTCTATTTAAGAATTGACTGCAAAGCTTACTTTATGTGTTTTTCTGAACTCTGAAGCAGCCCTGGCTTTCTCTATCACTTCTGGCTACCTCTGATACAGAGTCACAGAAGGAGGGGAAAGATATGGGTCCTACTGCATGATCTTAGTTCTTTCTCGTATTATTGGATTAGTTATTTCTTATCAAATAGAACTTATTTTGTACTAGAAATCTCTAAAAAATTTTCAGTTGCTAAAAGACTGCAGGAAGATTTCAGCAGGATTTGAAATTATTCAATTGTTTCTTTGACTAACTATTGTGTTGGTCACATATCTCCAGAGGTGAATCTTTTAATACAATCTTGACATTTTAATATTGAGCAATTTTTTCCAGCATCCATGCAGGCTTCTAAAATGGGGATTGCCCACTGCTTTCCTTTATAATCAGGCAGCTGGACATTTATTGTGCCTGCTTAGGGCTTGTCATGATAAACTTCCCAAGAGCTCTTCCTTTCCCTCTGAGGTGTAGCATGCCAAGAAAACTAATGGCACTCACTTATTCCATGGTTATCTTGGTCAAAGAAGAAAGAGACCAAACTACTGTCTTCAATAAAAAGAGCCAAATACTAAGAAGTAACAGACAGTGGAATAAAGTAGATTAGATTAAATTAAAATAGAAAATCTATTATCCAAAATGTTGCAGTACTGGAAAGACATTTTAGAAAGAATTATGGTTATATTAAGCATGTCCTTTAAGGATAAAAATATATAAGGCACTTGTGATTCTTCCCATCTAGCCACTACATTTAGAAAGATTTTGTCAATATATTTGCAGTGCATTGAAAGTAACAGCCAAGACTATTTAACCAGAAATGTGGAGATATCTCACTTTGCTCTACAGCAGAATTAATGCCTAGGGGGACATGCCATCATTTCTGTCAATAATAACTCTTCTCAAATGGAAAAAAAAATCAATTCTATAATTAATCCAAAATATTTTCACATTTTTCTTGGGGAAACAATAAACAGTGGGCAAAGAAAACCATCTCCATCTGGGAGAGAGTAATGATGTTTTTCACAGCAAAGGATGTACCTCTGATTTTCTTGGAAACCACTGTCAGATTCCAGGCAGAAAGGAGGATTTCTCTGCTAGTTTTTCAGAGGGCACAAGTTAATCTGTAAAACCCTGCATGTTGCAATAAGACACAGAAACACCAAACTTTTGTACAGGTAGCAAGGGCACCTGCTGCTTGCCAGAGAGTGGGAGGTTTGTTTTCTTCACATCGTGCTGTGTAGTGTGTTGACCAGCACCACCCCCAGACTGATAGCATTTCACTCACCCCATCATGGCACATGTATTGTTTCTTCCACCTGTTACACCCCATCAGTGAAATCTGTGCAACCCTGCAATGTCTGGCACTATCAGTGATACTGTCATTTTCACTCAAAACTGAAATAATAATGTCTTTTTCGGTTCGTGTAGCCTTTGAGGCATCATTCACCTCGAGCTGCACTCTGTACATGAATGCAACTCTCGTAGCTACCAGGGATAAGCAGATGTTAGGTCACTGCTCATCTCTCTCATTAAGGCAATTAGTGACCTGTAGAAGATGATCAGTCAGGGGTTTTATCCATCTCGAGGCTGGTGTCTGGTTGCCTGTACCAAAGGATTCTGTTTATAGTCCAGTTCTTAATTTCTCCCATTCCTGCTCATCATTATTATTATCCAAAGTGCCTTTTTGCTTCTGTTAGCAAAACCAGAATCCCCCGTGCCTCAGTTTTAGCAGCTAATGTCCACAATAGGGGCAACTGATCCAGCACAGGAGTTAAATATAACTGTGTCTAGTGTAAGGAGAAGATTTAATGGGAAATGGTTGGCATTCTTTCTTCCTAAAGGCACGGGGAGGGAGGGGGGAGAGAGAGAGAGAGAGACATACACACACAGACACACACACACGCATCCCATAGTGAAGGCAGAGGCAGAGAGCAGGCAAGGCAGAGAGGGAGAGAGGGGAGAGAGAGAGCCCCAAAGCAGCCCTGCGCCTCTGAGCTGGGTTCTGCCAGGGCAGAGCCAGCATGTTGGTCCTCAGCCCGCTTGTCCGGGGATCTTACCTGCTGCTTTTCTTCTGCTTTGCTTTGTCTCAGACTGCGTACGCTGACAATGCCTTCTCAATTTCAGCAGGTAAATTGCTTTAAGTCATTACTTTTCCTTGCTTGGAGCTCCCTGCACCCTGATTCTTGCACTTTCCGGTGGTTGGGAAGACAGGAGAGAAAAAATGAATACTTCAAATTGCAGATCTCAGTGGAGGGATTTTGCATTGCAGACCTGCTCTGCCACATGCCATGACATTTTGTTGCTTGGTCAGTTTTGCTTTTTGCTTTATAATTTCTGGTTTTAAACCCCTCCCTTCCCTTCCCCATGAGAAATAATGGACAAGATCCTCAGCTGCTCAAAAATGCTTTTTTTCCATTGGCCTCTGTGGTGCTGTGCTAATTCATGGATCCGGCCCAATTAGTGTATTACTTGCATGTCTGCATGTTTCCTTCTGTTTTGGATGAGTTTAGGTAGAATACAGCAAGGGAAAGAAAACAAATCTCAATGTATATCTGCTTCTATAAATAAAGCCCTGACCTCAACGAGCGCTGCTGGAGTCCGACTGGATGTTAGCAGAATAAACATCATCTGGCTCTGGCTATGACACTAACAAATACTCGGATGACTTACATAGCAAACAAGAGACCACTGCATGGAAAATCCCTGCTAGGCAAAGACAAAACAAATTAGTTGTCAGCTGAGCCAGGGCACTGGAAATCCCTCTTAATACATTTTACAGTTTCAGCAGCAAGACTTTCTTTCAGTCACATTCTGTGCAAAGGAAGGGGATAGCCATATGACTCTGTATCTTCTTTGAGGAACTTTCACCAATTTATGGCAAATCGCTGTCTCCCACCTTCTGTCTGTTATTCTTTATCAATAGAGGTGCTTCTAACTAATGTCCTGTGTTCCTTCAGTGTCATTTGAGATGGTTCAACTGAGGTTTGTAGGTCAGGGCCTGCTATACCTACAGATCGTCCCCATGGCTTTCACTGTGATCAAAGGGGTGTGTATTTTAAGTCTGTACATAAAATCAACCCTAGACATGGACCTAAAGGCACACGGCCGTTCTTGCTCTCTAATCCCTCTGGTGTACCCACAGAGCCAGATGGTTTACATTCAAGCTCTCTAAGATGCTAAAAAGCCTTTGCATTTGTTACTGTTTCTTTTCAATGGGATGTGCTTTTTCCATTATGTTGAGGTTAGTTAATGCTGAGGCACAGGAATCACCAATTTTCTCTGATGTACTCCAAATTGCTTTGCAACTACATGTAAATCATCAGGCATCAAAATTTGTTTTGAAGAACTTTGTGTTTATTTGACACTTGTAGATGCCATGAAGGCAAACAAGAATGTGATGTTTCCATCGCCTTCTCCTGTGGCACACTCTTGTGTGTCTGCAGAAGACATTTGAGCTGTCCTCTTAAGAAATAACAGTTCAACAAATAACCTGCCCCTAGGAAGAGGGAAGACTTGTCATCTCCGCTGAAACCATAGTAGAAGAGGCAAGCATGAAGGAAAATGCCAGAGTCTGCTCTTTTCAGTGGAGCATTTTCCACGGTGCAATCTGGGGTTTGTCTGCAAGAGACCCCTTTGGGCAGATCCCCACCCCACTCTGTGCTCCATGGCAAAGCCCCACCCTCTGCTCTTCTGGCCAAGACACTGAAAATCACCTTTATACCCAGCAAGCTCTTAGTGAGGCTCCTGCCATGAATGTATTGTCAGTGTTTGCTCGATAATATGTGGAAAAAATCGCAGTTGGTCAAAGATTGTCATAATCCCACAGCCGCAGGGCTGGATTAAGAGACATACCTGTGTGCCATTATTATTTGCTAATTAGGGCTATTTGGTACTAAAAATTATATAATAAGGGATTCATTAGTGCTTTGGTTGCATCTGCATTTTAAGAAACTTCTAAGAAAAAAGCAGTAAGTTCTGATTTTTCTGGTAGAAATCTGACAGTGGGCACAGGAGGTGAATTAATTCCATTCACACTGAAGGTGAATTAATTCCACTTACATTCTCAGTTATTTTAGTGATTTCTCAAAGGTTCTCTGGCTGTCAGCTGAGTCAATTATTTGTATCTGGCACCAGGATGCAATTTCACATTTAAAGAATGAATTTCAGCAGTGCACTTTCAAATTCTGGAACTAATGCCATTTACCAGAGAGGATGTTCTTAAGTGATTGCTTGTCTTTCCTGTAGTTGGGAAAAAACATTTGGTATCTTCCAGGTATGTCTGAAAACCTCTGGCCTAGAAGTACTTTTGTTTCTGTCCTCACACATCTTTGCATAGCAACAGGTCACAAATGAAAAGGCTTACAGGTCACAAAGCAGATGGGAAATAGCCTGTAGGGTGGAAAAGCGTTCATACAATAACTGGCGAAAGAAGAATAATCTGGATCTTTGTTTTCTGCCAACTCCACCTTAGAGTCCCATCAGCCTCAAGCAACAGTGCATCCTTGTTTCTAGAAGTATTTTGAGTGTCATGTCAGCTCCAAAGAGTTGAGTCTCAAGGTGCTGAAGTGTCATTTCTGGAGAAAATGTTTCAGGGAATAATATTGTAACATGTTTAAGCATGTGGCTGTGCTTCCACATGGCAGTGAAGACCCCCAGGGATGGGTAGCTCAGCCCCTGGAGACAGCAGGTTATTTTCAGGGTAACCTGTCATATCCCACCCTTACACCACTTGTGTTTGTGGTGTCATTTACGTCTATTTTTCAGAGCTCTGCCCTACTGAGGTTCCTGAACTGCTGCACTCACATGATGAAGGCATGAGTTCTGTAGTCATTTTTAGTAGGGCTACATGAACCAGTCTGCACCTTGTAAGAACCAGCCTGAAGGAAACCACCTTCCAAATTCAGGTCGTGGAAAGACTCTCTTCCTCTCCTCCTCATTCCTTCTCCTCCCCTATCCTGCTCACCCAGGCCCAGCATTTCTGGGACAGTATTTAAATTCCCAGAAGCACCCAAAGGAAAAGAACTGCATCTCAGCGCTTCTTCCGGCTTTTTATGCATGCCACAAATGCATCCCTTGATTCAATTGTTTCCTACAATCAACATTGATTCACAGTCCTTTGGAAAGGTTATGGTTGATCAGTTTAAAAGAACTCACTGGGATATCAAAGCACTATTGGCAGTATTCCTCACTCTTTCTGTGCCTTTGTCCTGTTATTTTCCTGAAGAAAAGGAACATCATATCTCACTGGGCATTAAGTTCATCCTCTTTGGGTCAGGAAGGTGTAATATTTGCAACCAGACCTCATGTGGCAGAGCTGCAGAAAACAACCCAGTTTTTTTGTGGTCTGATACTGTTGGAGCCACGGTGATGGGCAAGGTGGGCTGGGAAGGGGAGCTGTGTGGGGTGAAAGCCTTGGCTGGGCAGCACAGAGAGGGGACCTGTGGTGCTGTGCTGTGGGGAGAGGGCATTGTGCATTTGTGAGAGGAACAGCATCAGAGAAAGGACACAGGAACAAGTGATGGTTCCTGACACTGAGGGAGTTGGGATTGGGGCTGTCTTTCTATAAAAGGAATATCTGACCCCATCATCAGGGTTTGGGTTTCTTTTCCCCTCAGGAACCCTAAGTATCGTCAAAATGGACAGCAAAGATATCAGGTGGATGTATTTTGTTTCTAAAGAGAGTAATTGTAAATATTTAATTATGTAAAATCACAACAGAATGCATTATCAGAGTGTTTGCTGGAGAAAGAAAGTTGTAGAAGGAATTTAAAACAAGATGAGAAGTAAAAGGTTGAAGACTCTCAAAAGGCAGCAGCCAGATCCTGCTGGGAAAACAGCCAAAAGGCTGACTAGCAAGCAAAAATATCAGACCAGGGAAGGAAGCCTGGTAAAGTCAGCATGGGCCCAGGAGGTGCTGAGCATCCTGGTGCCATTGGCCAGTGGTTTTCTCATGGAACACACATAAGCAGGAAAGCAGTGTTTAGATTAAAATTCCTGATGGAAATGAGCCACTGGCAAAGGCTACAACTTCATTAGAGAAGGGCAGCAAAGTATCATTGGCCATGAGAGAGCAGTCACCTAGTTGTGGATCTGAGTAGCCAAAGGTCTTGGGGCAGGACGTTTGAGAGCTTTCTGTCTTGTTTGTGATTCATACAAGCCTGAAAGGGAGGCAAAATATTCTTTCAGTAGAATCTCTGTTCAGCTTCAGAGAAAACAATAACCTTGGGGTAGGCTGTTTTAACTTGATAGTCCAAATGGGTAGCTGGAAAGATAAGCCAAAATAAGGATGGTGTAGTGACTACCCTTCTAAGCTGTTGAAGAAGACAGTTCCTGACCAGCCTCTGGGGAAAGGCTTGGACTGGTAGCAAATTAACAGCCTAGTGTGGTGTGGGTACTGTTGCTTCAAGCAAATGGGTCCTTAAAATAAGCACAGTTAAGAAAACCACCTGGTTTGACTTTATCTGTGTATTCTCCCCTGGTAGATATGACCTGTGGAAATCCCAAACTGGGTGTCCTGCTCAGGTTGCTGTAGGTGATACTCAGGAAAGAAGCCACTTTAGGACTCATAGAGCTTCTCTGGTGGTGTATGCTGCAACAGCTGTGCTGAGTGAGGTGCGAGCAGAGCAGCCACACTGGTGCACAGCCTGTCCATGACTCCAGGCCTGCATCCACCTTCTGGTCAGGAAGGGCAAAGGGAACACTGATGTTATCCACAACAACCAAGGTGCCCCAGGAGATGCTCTGAAATTGGCAGTAAACCAGTGAGTAGGAGCCCACTTGATCCTGTGAGTAAGGGACAAGGAAAGGACATCAGAGGCAGTTCAGGGGGTTGTGGCATTTGCCTTGCAGCAGTAAATAAAAAGCAGAAGAGGACATAGCCTCTAGTGAGGAAGCTGGAATGTGTTTGCAACAAGGCTCCTTAAGTACAGCCCTGGTCTTGCACGCAGGAGAGGAAAGAGGCTTCTGGTGTGTTCATGGCATTACTGGTTGACAAGGTTCTTGTCTTGTCAAAAGAGGTTCAGTGACAATGCAGATGAAGGGAAAGGGTTCAGTGAAATACTGTTGAAGTTGAATATCATGACAGTCGCTTGTTGGGTTGTGAAGAAGTCCTCCAGCTGCCAGGGACAGAGGTCAGCACAGGAGCTGAGGCAGCACTTGCTTGGCTTCCAGCAAAGGAAGCAGTAACTGATCTGAAGGTTTTTCTATAACCTATGAATGCTTCCGACAGGCAGCAACCAGTCCAAAAGGGAATCTCAGCTGAAAGTGATCAGCAGCTGACATGGGGATCCAACTGGTCCAAGCCTGTTCATGCTGTACTGTTGCCATGAACGAGCCTAGCACTGTCTATAGTCCATAGGTGTTGGGCATGCTAGAATGCTAGAAGGTGAATACTAGAATTTTGTTATGAGCAGACTGAAAGGTGGAGGCTTACATTCCAGCACAGCAAAGTAAGTTGCTTCAAAATCAGGTGTTTTCACTGAAAGGATAGAAGATCCACCAACAAGCAATCCAAAGTGCTGCAAAATCATCTTAGTCCCTATGTAGTTGCAGACAGACGGTGCTTGTAGGCCTCTGCCTTTAGTACTGACAGTTCATTCCTGGGTATGTCAATATTACTAAACCCCTGCACAGGAAGGGAACAGTCTGTGACTTCACATTTTATCCTCCTTGCATTTGACAGTCTGCTTCCTATCAGACACTGAGGCTTCCCATGGGTGGGATATTGGCACAGGAGCACCAGCAGCATGATGGCAGCAAAAGAAACTGCAAATCCTATTTAAAACTACAGAAAAGTATCAGTTGTGTTTAGACAGGAGGACGTTTGTTGTCAAAATAGACCCTGTGCCCCTGCAGTCTTTAAATCCTGGTGCTAGGATGGTGTGTGGCTGCAGAATCAGCTGTGGTGCAGCACGGGACTCAGCCAGGACACAGCCAGGGGATCTGTCTCATGCTGCAGCTTAGAAGGTAGAAGAGAATAGGGCAAGCTCTTCAAATCTAGGGTTAATTGTTTGAGCAAGATCAGAAATAAGCAAGAGAGAAAAAACTCTACAGGAATTAGCAGACCCCAACCTAGGTGCTCTGTTTCTTCCCTTCTCCTCTCCAAGGAATCACCCCTTTAATAGAAAGGAAATTGTGGGGATGCTTTCTGTAGTCACACAGCTGTGACGGTAAAAGGGCATTTGGGAAGGCAAGATGGGTATAGGAAAAATAGAGGAGAACTGAGACACTGAGGGGAAAAGAGGTTAACCCTTTTCCTCAGGAACTAGCAGGAGGGTATGGATAAATGTAGGCTTCTGGGGAATGCACACAAATAATGGCTGTGCTACAATTTCAGTTTTCTTCTACCCAGGGAAGTGATCATAGAGTATTTTTATTAGCTTCTTAAAACTACAAAGTTAACAATTTTTTACAGTACAAAGTCAATATACAGTTGGGTTTTTTGGTCAAAGGCAGGAGAATAAAGTTAGCTGGGCTGGGAATCTGTTGCAGCAAGGGAGTCATGAGGAATTAATCTGGCTCATGGCAACAAACTTTCAAAGAAGAATTGAGAGGCTTTTCTCTGAAGTCTTTTTGAGCACACAGCAACACCCACAGCCTCACAGGGATTGTCTGGGGCTGTCTGAGCATATGGTGGAGCAACATCAAAGTCAAGTACATGTTTGATCTATGCCAGCACTGACAGTGCAGTTGCAGAAGGGTGGAACTGGTGTCTCTCAGCTTTGTTGCTACTGATCTCACACAAAGTGGGAGAGGACTGTGTGGCAGTGAATGACATGTAGATGTCTTTCAGGGCTGATGCAGCAGCCATCCTGCTTTAATCTTTAGGGCTCCAGGCTCCTCTACAGATTATAGTAAATTCTTAGGCTTTAATACTCAGAGTATTTATGCTATTGCTCTGGCCTGACAAGTAGTTGAGTTTTATGATCTGGTTCATAAAATGATTGAGAAGAGATATTGAGATTCATTAGATTGGAAGTCTGCTTCTGGTACTGTAACTGAGTTACCCATGGACTTGGGGGACTTGCTTAACTTCTCTGTGCCTCAGTTTCTCATGCACTGATGGGGAGCGCACAGAGTTGTCAACATTGTTTAGCAGTGTCTAGAGATCTGGACCTCTGCAAATGAAAGGCAGTAGAAGGAAAATCGCAAAGAATAGCCCTGTCATGGTTATTGGGATTTATAAAACATGGGTTTATTTTATAAACCCTTTTAATAACCCACTGAAGTGTTCCACCCATCAGATTTTACTGGGATTTTTCACTGTTTTGTGAAATGCAATGCAGAGCCAACACAAGTAAATCCTCCTCTCTCTCTCTCAGAATTTTTCTTCTGCAATCAGTCTGAGAACAGTGAATAATCTTCTAGCATATGTATTGTCCTCATACATGCTCGTACACACAGACAAGATGTCTGAAGTGAAATACAGGGATTGGAAGGCTTTTCCTTTGCTTAGAAACCCCACAGCCCCCTTTTCTTTCCCACATCTTGCCGTGTCTGCAGTGTTTTCTGGAGCTGACCTCTGAGATGCAGCCACCCACTGCTCCCCAGCCAGGCTGCCAGAGCCGCTGAGGGACGTGAGCTAAATATTAGGTGGGGATGGAGGTCAGAGTGTCCTTGCTGCTGTGGACAGGTGAATACCCAGACCTGCTGTCCAGGCAGCGTGCCAGGGATCATGCTATTGTCAAGCTTTTGGAACACTGGCTGATTTTTAAATATTTTTATTTATTTATTTATTTATGGCAATTTCTGAGCGTGCACCAGCTGGTAAATTAGATGTTACTGCTGCCACAGCCTGTAGTCACTTTGGAGATTAAAAATGGAGCACTTTCAAATTTTTCTGAGATTTTCTTGATTGTGCTAGGTTAACCTTTTGAACTTAGCGATCTTTTTCAGCTTAAAGTGTTCTATTATTCTATTAAAAGAAACGTGCAAGGTTTCATCTGGATTTCTTAATTTTCTGAAATTAATTGAAATAATTTCTGATCTGCTTTGTTCTGTTTCTTGAACACTCTGAAGCCCCATCTTAAGCAAAATGAAACTAGTAGCAGGGGAGAGCTGCAGCTCTGTGTCTCATCCTGTAACTCCCATGGGACTTTCATGGGTCACCACCTCCTCCACACAGACACCATTACCTAAACTTGATGTGTTTCTTTGGCATATTTAATCTGGTTTATAGGGAAGGATATATTTAGGCCATCAACTATAAGGTCCAAGTTCAAAAATGTGCTGAGAGATGCAGACAATTCGCTAGCTTGACTGTTCAGCCCAGCTCCAAACACAAGTTTGTATTCTGATCTCTGCTTATATGTCCTTAAAGCACACTTTGGGTCAAAAAGTTTCATAAAACACACTTTAAAGAAGCATATATTGATAATGCTGGCACTTATCTTTGGCATTTTGAAGGAGAGCTTAATACCTTCATCTGCTCTGTAAATAGAGGATGGCTCTCAAAAGGCACCTTTAACAAGCTCTTAAGCTTTCTTAACTTAAGAGGGAGATGTGCCCGAGTCACCTGCAGTAGATGTACAGAATGGAGTCGGGTGGCTGCTGCCCGAGGCGCTCTGCTCCCCTTGCAAGGAGGCTGAGAGGACCCTGAATGAATGACAACAAAGCAGATCAAAGTCTCAGTTTCAGCTGGACAAGCCCACATTCATTAACTGGCTGGTCTGCCCAGCTCGTTTATTATTAATTCTGAGTGCCATCCGAGTGGGAGAAGCATCTGTGACGGGTGTCAGCCGTCAGAGGGCTCCGTCCAGCAGAGCCCTGCCTGTCCCCAGCTGGGCAAGCCCGCAGCCCTGCTGTCAGGGTGAGAAGGCTTTGGGTAATAGCTCGGCTTCCCGTCAGGGCTTGCTGGATCAGTGTGGTCATAAATAGGAAGGGAAACACTTGTTAAGTATCCTTTTCCTTTCTCGTCCTTTCCTCCTGGCATTTAGCCTGCAGCTTTGTGATTTTAGGATGAAAGATACTTTCATGGTTTATTTACGGTTTTTTTCAATGAAATCCTGTAAATTGGACTTGAGTCCAGGGCAGGACTTCTCTGGTATCTCTGTTGCAGCTGTGGGGATTTGTAGGGTTGAAGATTCCTCTAAGATCTTCCGTAGGAGGCCTCTTAGACCCCGTATGAGCCCCACTCCAGGGGCTCATATGAGCCCACTCAGCCTGGGTGAAGGCTTCTGCTTTGTATCATCTTGAATAAGAGTTCCCAAACTCCACTTAAGGTCACAACAAATCTGCAGGAGCAGATTGAAATGAAACATCACACCTTATCTAAAGTATGTTGTTTTCTGAAGCTACCATTGGCAATATACCTGTAGATTTATAAAGTCGCTTTCTTGAACTGGATTAACTTATAGCCTTGACCATAAAAACAACCTGAAAATGTAAATGTGTTCTATTTTTAAAGTGACAATTTTAATTTTTATGTTCTTTGAGAACAAATGCCTCTTGGACAAGTCCTAAAAGGATTTTTTCATTTTGTCTTTCTTTTCTTATTGAATATGTCCTTTGGCATTGAAGTTGTTGAAAGAGCAGCTTTTATATGAGATATGTAAACGCATGCTCTGTGTAGGCAGGGTCTTCATATTTCACAGAAAACTATGACAGTCCTATTCTTGGGCTGAGATTTTTTCCACTGATGGGGACTGGAGTATTCTGAAGCTCTGTTTAGCAAACAAAGCTAACCTGGAGCCTAAAAATATGCATTGCATTTGCAGAGAGCCTGTAAGCCTGCCAAGGTAACCCTTTTGTGATATAAATCAAGGCGGTACTGTAATGGTTGTACATCTTGGACCTATCGCAGTTACTGACAAAATCCATACCAAAGAAATGTGGTGCTTACTGGAAGATCAGATTATAGCAGTCATACCTGCAGTCCCTCTGTGAATCATTCATTTTTTTGCTCCTTCTGCTGTCATATCACCTGTCATATCTGAGTGGTGAAGGTTCTTGGATCTAGAACCAGTCTTTTCTTAAATATTTGCTTGACAAATGCCCCTTCCAGAGCATAGCCAGGGTTACTGATGGAGCCCCTGAAATATTAACTACCCAAGTCACTACATAATTGAAACCTGTCTTCTACAGCAGTATCTTTACTATTAGCGGTATATAATTACTTAGTATATAATAATGGTGACTATTAGAATTTAGTATCTATAGTGATAGCATCTATTAGTGATAGTATGTAATAGTATCTATAGTAATAGTAATAGTAATGGTAATAGTGTCTATTACTATCACTGGTAGTTAGATTTTGCTTGTCTCCATACTGAGACCAGTAAATGCTGTTGCTGTTCATACCAGCAAACCTTATGCAAACCTAAATTGCATAAGATGGTAAGCACTGAAATCAGGGGCTATTTTTTTACCAGCTTGCTTAGGTATAGTGCTTTTCACAATAAAGCTGTTCCACAGTTTTTCAGGCTTTTCTTCTAAAAAGGAGAATCCAAATTTTTTATAACCCAAGACTGG
Source organism: Ifrita kowaldi (assembly GCA_013398055.1). Lineage (NCBI taxonomy): Eukaryota > Metazoa > Chordata > Aves > Passeriformes > Cinclosomatidae > Ifrita > Ifrita kowaldi. The sequence continues at coordinate 71,971 of VZRS01008990.1, read as the reverse complement.
AAATTACTCATGAGGACGTGATAAGTATCATATTAGAACTATAGCTGTACATCTATATTCAATCTTATGTTTGCACAGTATTTAAAGAACAACACTTTTTTTTTAAAGTAGTGTTACTGCGGTAATGCAAACCTTTTTCTGTGGTGCCTGGTAGTGATCTCTTAGCAACTAAGCCACATCAGGCTGGTTTTGGTATTCTTATTCTTGTTGAATGATAGTAATCCCACTGAAATGTTATCTAGACCATGGAATGAGGTAATGCTAAGAAAGATGACATTGGAATGTGGCCTAAAATAAAGTAATAATCACACTTTATACCCTGTTAAATTACAAGCTGTCCATTACCTGAATAATGTGCTATTTAGTCCCAATGCAGTGTGTTCAAATACAACCCTGGAACACAGACAACCACAGAAGTATGTGTGTTAAAACTCAAAACACTTGGTTACAGCTGCATAAGAGTGACTGAATTCAGATTAAGACAGTATGAAACTTAACTCTTCATATCTTGGTATTTTATTACTTGTAAGATCTGGAGGTAGGTGACTCATACCTTTGCTACTTTTTAAAGGACATTGGCATTTTCAGTATGTATTTAAAGCTTTAAATTAAAAAATATACCTATTTTTTTAATAAGTCTTCTGCCTTTCTCTTAAATTGAAGTTTTTGACTGAGTTTCAAACTTGTGAGGAAAAGCTGAGAAAGAGTCTTCATTATGGACCCTTCCAGAATTCAATTCAAAGGTATCATCACAAATATTGTTTTAATAGAGAAAAAAAATCTGGATGACATGAACTGCCCCTGGATGCTGCTGAATCCCATTCCCCTGGGCAGCTCTTTTCTGTGCATCAGGACTGAGAAAATGCCGTCCCCATTATCACGGGATGGTGGAACTGACATAAGACATTTTCTGAGACATTTGAAAAACCAGAAGTATCTCTGTTCTTCCCTTACCTTGAGATGTGACTAATATCCAGCCTGCAATTGATTTGCACACAAATCTAGCAATTTCATCAGGTTTGTCTTCCCAGAAACCTAATTTAGAGATTTTTTATTAATACCAGATACTTCACCATAGGCTTTTCTTCTTGGCTCCCTGCCACCCTTCAGTTCACAGACATCCATTCCAGCTGCCACTTGCCAGAGGAAGAAACCAACAGGCATAAATAAATATTTGCTATGCTTGGCAAAACGTTTGAAGAAGGCTCTCACTCTGATTAGTGATGTATTTCCCAAGGAGCAAATAAAATTCAGGGGAAAAAATACAGTGTATAAATGCACCATCTTAATATCCTTCCTTTGTGAATTTTGGTCACAGCTTCTTATATTCTTGATGGAAGTTTACCGCTTAGAAAACATTAAATACACTGCCAAACACAACTGAGGTCCTGTCTTACCAGTCAGGTGGTGACAAAGGTTTCAGCTAAGTCTGGGTTGTGGGATATTTATTCTTGGGGATGATGCACAAATCAGAAATACAACAACCTGGTTGAAGTCCCAGAGGGAATGCAAGTAAATGTGTTGTGGAATAGCTTCCCACTTCCCACTCATCAAAGTGATTCAGTTCACAGGGAAGGTGATGGCCAACAGCACTGAGTGCTTTCCTGGTGGCACGTGGGCTGTGACAGGGACCAGAAGATGCTATTTCTAACACACTTTTGGAACAGAGGGTAGAGAAAACAATAAATGTTTGATTCATTTTCTAATGTCACCTATCTGAAATTTTCCAGATTCAGCCTGTGTCAGAGCCACATTAAGAGCTTAAAACTCAGCACAGCCTTCAGCACAAGAAGGAACTTAGAGACTTAAGGGTTCACCAGGTTTCTTAAATCTGTGCTTGGATTACAGCATTGTAACCAATGCATATAGGATGTAGGAAAATACTGTGAAATGGCAACTTCTCTTATTCTGTAAAGAATGCTTGTGCTGTTCAAGACCACAGATGAGTGTTTGTATTGAACAGATCTCCCTTGTTTGGAACAGAAGAAGCAGCCCAACTGCAGAGCATGCTGCCTCCTTGGCCCTCCTCCACCACCCCTGTTCCCACCACCATACTTCAGGCACAGCTGGAGAACTGTAAGTGTGGCTTTTACTTCTTTTACATGAGTTTTAATGACAGAGAATGAAGCATCCTCTCAAACATTGCTTCATGGTGTCACTCAGCAAACCTGCCTGGCTGTGCTGATATGTCTCTCTGAGGACAATCACTCAGCATCCCAGACTGGGGCTTGAAGAAAATATCGAATAGATAGGCTTCCTAATAGATAGGAAGAGGCTGGATTTGTTCCAGCAGTTAATTCAATTAACTTAAAATTTTCTCCTTACCCTATTTTGAAACCTTCTTAGAGTAAGTCAATCCTGAACTAAAGGAAATGGCAATGCAGTAAACCAGTAAGGACAAAAAGGCAATTTTCCATCCTGCACAATGATTTCAGGGTGTTCATGATGTATACATCCTTTTCTGCATCACATTTGCCTCATCTAGTAGGTGAAATGAAGGTCCTGAAATCCTGCTCAGTGTGATATATGTCCAAACACATATGCTGACACATGCAACGTGCAGGATACAGTGGGAATATGATACAACAATTTGCCCAGTTACTGCAGGTTCTGCTAACTACAACATATTCTCCATCCCAACATAAAGAATTTTTCTACCTACTCGGTAATTCCTGTTTCTTAATTTTAATATTAATTTACCATATACGAACACTGCAATTATTGCTAGTGTTATGAAAATAATTATTAGTAAGATGTCAGGCAAGAAGTAACCCAAGAAAAAGTAAAGTGTAAAATCTTCCACTGCCTTCTGAGGGAACAGGATTGAACTCAGGGTGCTGTTCTTTCTAGACCAAAATTTACTTGCCTTTGCCTTCCTCATCACCTCCCCTGCCTATGCCTTGATTTCCACAGAAAGGACATCCAAAGACAAGATCTCTTTAGGAATGTTGTGTACTCCTTCAGCGAGGATGAGATTGGGACCAGGGTCCCTGAGATTCCTGCAAGCACCTCAGAGTAACCTGAGACTGAAATCACCCTTCACACCATCTCCCCATAAAAACAGGATATGAAAAGAAGCAGTTACGAGCAGGGTGGGAGCCATGTGAATTAACCTATGAGCAGTTTGTTCTTTGGAGCCTGTAGTCAGAGCCTTACTGGAAAATGGCCTTTCACTGGGAAGCTGGAGATCAGTTGTTTTAATCCGGTGTTTCTGGCTCAGTGCTCATCTGCATTTCCAGGAGACACCGCTTTTGTCACAGGACATATATAAGGCATTTTACTCATGAAAGCTTAATTTTGAAGTCAAAAGGTCAGATATTCATTGATCATTTAAGGCACTGGTCTGCAGTGAATGAAAGCCTCCGGATTTAGTATCTTCTGGAGCGAAGTTCACGCTGCCTGTGCGCTCCCTGAGTGAAGTCTCTATTATTAGAGCAAAGATGCTATTCTTGGAGAGGAGCTGCTGCTGGCAAAGTGAGATAGAGAGGGCAGGGTCAGGTCTAAGAATAGGCCAGGGTCTCACGGTGGCTCCGAGGGGCAGCCTGGCTGCGATGTGCCTCTGTGAGAGGAGGAGGAGGAGGAGGAGGAGGAGGAGGGGGAGGAAGCATGGGGCAGGAGGCCATGCTGAAGTGCTAATGTTCAAGCATGCATGAAGACAACCTTGTGACAAACCCCAGGCTTCTCCCAAAAGGGGCAAATAAACTCTTCTAGGGCTGTGGTGTGTGGTGGCTGGATTTTTATGCATCTCCAACAGGCTACGCATGGCTGCATGTTCACTCATATGTTTGATGTTTCGTAGAAGCTGGATGTGGAAGAGCTGTGCCATGAGCTCCAGATAATACAGGCTTCCTCTCTGCCTGAGCCACACTGTTCTGCAGGGCCTCCTGGCCCCCAGGTGAGTGATGCATGTGTGATTAAACCACATCGTTCTCTCACTTGCTCCAAAGCCCGTACAAAGCTGTGAAACAAGTGAAAATGCTTTTTACCACTCAGTAAGCATGCCAAGCTCTGGCTTAATTTCATTTTGATGTGGCTTTGCATAAATCATGTAGGCTTTTTACCCTACGTTCTCATCCCTGCCTTGCACACTCCATTCTGTTTCAAGTTCACCTTCCATTTTTGTGCAGTTTTACAGTGGGTAGCAGCCATCAAAAATCCTGGAGGTGCCATCACTTCCTTCAGAGGCTCTTTGTCAGCTTTTTCTTTGCTTTAGACTCTGTTCTCCTTTTTTGTGAGGACAAGAGCCTGTGGAATTGATGCAGAAGAGATACAATGGACTGAAATGTTAGTGGAGTACATCCCTGAGAAGGCAAACATCTGCAACAAAATCAGGGACAAGGAAGGCAGTAGGGTGGGATTCAGGAGGTGCAGGGTCTCCTAGCTTGATCTGCAACATCTCTGCCTCTGACTTGTTGGATGGCCTTGGACCAGTCTTTTTACCTCACGCCTCATTTTTTACAATTTAATCTTTCTGAAATCTTCAGAGGAAGGACAGGAATCTTAGAATCACATAACAGTTTGAGTTGGAAGGGACCTTTAAAAGTCAACTAGTACAACCCCCTTACAATGAACACAGAAATCTTCAACTAGACCAGGCTGCTCAGAGCCCCATCCAACCTGGCCTGCTTCTTCTGAGGAAATCAACCACGTCTAGAGGGAAGATATTTATTAATATCTCCATATTGTGGAGAAGATCATCCATTTGCTTTTCCATTCCAGTTCTCTCCAAAGAAAAATGAAAGTTTTCATGGAGAGGTACTTCCAGTTTGCCCTGGGGCTCAGACTGTCCCAATCTGTGTGCTGTGCCTGGTGTTTTGGGACAATGATCTTCCTCAAGGCCCCTGGGTGCCAGTTCATTGCCATACAGCCAATAGCAGCCATGGCACAGGGCCTGTGCAGAGCAAAGCTGTGACTGAGGCTTTGGCAGCCTGAGAAGGTAACAAAACACCCGAACAGTATTTAAAAACTATGGACAGGACATCAAAGTGAAGGCTCAGTTATGTGCCAAAAAACATAGCTTTAATTATTTATGTCAGTACTTCAGAAGGTAATTGCAGAGTCTAGAAGTTGCAAGGTGAAAGCCCCAAAGACTTCGTTTTATAGAATCATAGAATGGTTTGGGTTGGAAGAGACTTTAGACATCATCTAGCTCCAACTCCCCATGAACATTGTCTTTATTGTTCTGCCATTTTGTCTTTGCTGAGATGCAGGATGAGGAAGATTCATTTAGTTCATGAGAGTGGAGAAGTGTGGTCAGAAGTGATGGGAAGTGTTTGCCTAGCTCTGTCTTGAGGGAAGTCTTCTCTGCATTGTGAAACAGCCTTGCAGTGTGATTGGCCATGGTCCAGAGTTGCTGTACATGTGAGAAAAGCACTTGTTATTTCAGTCTTTTCTAGACTCTCTTTTTAAAAAAAATTCTCTTGATAGTTTCTCTGACTTAAAGTGCAAGAAAGTAATGTTAATTCTATTGTTCTACAAAGTCCATTGCTATAAATAAAATTAATCTTGCAACCAAATGACCTATGATCCCTCCAAGAACATTTTTAAATAGAGCAGGCTGGCAAGTTTTATCATAACAGCAGACAGTAGGATGGGTATAACATGGCTTTGGAATTTTTAATTATAAGTTACAGGACTGTGTCTTGTACAGGGATGATGTTAGACCCAGCAGTCTTCTGGGAAATACTTTTGTAACAATGGCCACCTGCAAAGAAATACTACCATTACAAAGAGACATCTAGTAATTACTTCTGAATTCTCCTGTAGCTTGCATGGCTTTTAGAGGATTTGCAAAAGCACAGACTGTTGAGTCATAGCTGAATTTTAATAAACTTTCATAAGAAGGAGAATTAGATTTGTAATGGTATAACTTAGAGTGTAATTCCTCCCATGTGTATCCTAAGGTAAAACGAAATAAATAAGATAAAATTTGGTTCTGACTCTAACAGGATGCATTGATTTTCACTACCAGAAACCTAAAATAACTCTACTAACTAAAATAGTTGGAGTAATTTGTGTTTGAGGGTAGATTTTGCTCCTATTCATGTACAATTCGATCTCATTTTGGACAGCATAAGACAGCCAAGATCCAAACGTGGAGTGAGTGATTTTTACAGTGAATCTAATACTTCTCTGATGCAGGTTCATGGGATTTTTTTTCTTTAATCATTCAAAAATAAAAGGTGATCTGTGAACCAAAGCATTCTAGAAACAAAACTGTTTTGCTGGCTTTTTTTTTTTTCTGAGATGGTGTTCAAGGTCCCCCTGGATTAAGAAATCTCCTGAAAGGAGAACCAGTCTTGTTTGACAGAGAGAAATATCTTCAGATTCCAGGAGTGTCTTCCATGTCCATTCCATCCTGCAGAGCCCATCCCACATGTTTTATGCTCCTTCCCTCACCACCCCTTTGGCTGACCTCTTTTGCCAGCTGATGTGTTGTCTCCATGTCCTGGTGGCTAATTCTTCAGGACTCTGAAAACTTCTCATCTTTCATTTGCCACAGGCTTGTTTTTCTTGCAGGTTCTCCTCATTTAGGAGTTTCCCCTGCCCTTCCCATGTCAGTCCAACTCTCCATCCTGCCATTCAGCGGTGGCACAGACCTGGTGTTTGGAGGCCACATTCAAACACAACACCTAACACCTCAAACCTGTGGCTTCACTGGTCCCAGGAGACACATACAGGGTCAAGGACTGAAGGAAGACAAGCACCTCACTAATGCAGTTTAATAACAGCATTCATTTTTGTCCCTAGGGCCCACAAGGAATTCCTGGTATAATGGGACCAAAAGGGGAGAAAGTAAGTGTCTGTTGTCATGGAGTTTGATGTGGTTTTGAGGAGGAAAGAAGCAGGGGAGGGAGTTCATTTTATGTCTCTTTAGTGAATAGTGAGCCTTATGAATGGAAAGTTTTGCTTTAATTTGAATGTAAAGCTATGAATTGGTTTGAAGCTATAATTTAAAACTTAGTCTTTCAGTGTTCATTCTCAGTCTTGAAATATTTTTTATGGCTTCTCATGGCTGTGACCTCTGTTTTAGGGTATGCTTTGAGAAAGCACATCAGGTGCAAAAGTCAGCAGTCTTACTGACCCAAAGGCCTTTGAGCTCCCTGTCCCTCTGGGAGGACTTGAGGAGCAGAGTTCTCCCATGCAGTGTGAATTGTATGGGACAGCTCAGGTATTAAAGCTGGCCGATAAGTTATATTTTCGGAAGTGCAAAGATTTGCCCCATAATGATGCCTGAAGAAACTTATACCTGAAGCTGAGCACGTAATTATGTGCTTTGTTATACAAGATGTTGACTGGAGGTTTAGGGCTGAGAACACAGGAAAGACCAAGGAGTTCTGATACAGAAATTCTTCTCATTTTACCTCTGTAACCAAAGTCCTGAGCACTGTGAAGATATTCACAGTGTTTTGTTTGGTGGTATTTGTTAATTTGTTTGTTTGGGGAGGGGGTTATGGGTTTGCTTGTTTGTTTGTATGTTTTTAATAGAAATGCATCGATGCATTGACTTGAGAGCCGTTGTGCTTCATGTGGTGCCTACCAGACTGACATATTCCTTTCTCTGGCAGGGGGAGATTGGCAGGGCTGGCCGAAAGGTATGAACAAAGGTGCTGTCTCAGAAATCCATCCAATATTTAAGAGCAGCTGCCAGGGAGGGGTGCAGGCAATATTTTAATAAAAATCAGCTAATGTGGAAGTTTAACCTGTTAATGCTTCTCTCACTGGTACCCAGGGTGGATAGTAGGGAGCTTTGGGTGCAGGGCTGGAGAGCTGCCCCAGCTGGTTTGAATTTCACAAATTCCCTGAGTAAAAGCATGGAGACAAGCCAAAGAGTGGGGCATTACCTGAACTGTCCGTGTGGACAGGGAAAGCAGATTCTGGGAGCTATCATAAAAGGTGTACTCAAAAAACCCCAAAGCAAAATCAATCTTTTTACTCCTCCAAAGTCTAAACAAGGCTCAGCCAGATACCCCTGAAGGAGGAATAACCATTAATGATTACCCTTCCAGAGCTCTGACACCAATGCAATATGCTGACATACAATCAGCATATGTCCCCAATCAGCTTGGGAACATATGAACCGTGATATATTGTCAAAAATATGTGCTCCTACATGTGATGAAACAGAATACGTTATCTCAGTCACTAAGTACATCCATTTAATGTAATTAACTTTAAAGAAGACAGAAATGCAGGATGAAATCAGATATATGCAGGGGGTGGTCACTAACTAGGAAAAGAAGTACCCTTCTAATAATACACCAAGGATTTTGACACCTTTCTAATAATATACCAAGGATTTTGACACCAGCTACCAATCAGTAATTCAAATAAATATAAAACACATAAACAGAAGAGGTAATTTTCTTCAATCTATTTTCAAATGCCCTACAGTAAACAAAAATATTATTAATATAAATGTAAGGGTTCAAAACAGTAATGCCTTCGAGGGAGTAACCTGCCAACCTACAAGAAAGTGCTAAACTTTAAACACAGTACATCAACACTTACTCTTCTGACAAAAACAAGTATGTTTCAAAGAAAAGTTGCTCAGGTTGGAAATAAAACTGCACAACTCTTGTTGAAAGCTGTCTGGCCCATGAGAGTTCACTCTTGGCCCTGAATGTCACGATGATATTTCTGAGATCATATTGTCAAGCAGTGTAATGCAGTGGAATAGCATTCATCTGCAGCACTTCAGGAGCTATTCAAAGAGTGATTTACAGGCAGCAATTAAAACAGATAAATAACTATATGTACATATGTAGTTACTGCTATCATACAGTAGTTAATAAAGAGCAATTACAGCTAGCAATACAGGAATGTTCAGAATAAGGACCAGAGTAATAGGAATAGCTGGTTAAAGATCTGGTTCTGCTTTCAACATAAATTGGATTTGTATGGATATAATTACACGAAGGTCTTTTTATCCCCTGTCTGCAGTAGGAATGGTGTTATATGAACCATTGTAATCAATGTTTTCTGTTCAAGGGCAGACCAGGTCCCCCAGGCGTCCCTGGGATGCCAGGACCAGTAGGATGGCCTGGACCTGTGGGACCAAAGGTAAGACTAAAATTCACACGGAACAAACTGTTCAACATCACAGTCTGAACAGAAGAGTTGTCTTGGGAAATCTCTAAACAGCTAACTTGCAGGAGGCTGGGAAGCTGCAGCAGTGCAAGGACACTCTGTGCCTGTCCCCTCTCTTACACTGCTCTGCAAAGGCCTGCCCAGTCTAGGATTAGGTTACTCTGCCTTCAGCCCAGCCCCTGTAGCACTTCTTATGTGGATTAAACTTGTCAAAGGGAAATTGAAAATTAATACAATGAAGGCTTGCTGATAGCCCCTGGTGTCTCACAATCACATGAATCGGTGTTTCTAAACTGATTGCCATCACCATGGCTATTGTTTATGAGGATCCCTTTGCCTGAAGGTGCACTGTGAGCTCGTGTGATCAGAGGGAAAATACCAGGCTGGTATCAGAGGAAAGAGGTTACAAACCGTGAGACTGGCTGATCACATCTTCGAAGTTCATTCCCATACAAACAAATATTAATTCCTGTTATTTTTATTAACCAACAGCAGAAGAAATGACATGCTTTGCTACTGCAGAGTGGCTGCTTCACCTGCATTTGTTATAAAAAAAGCTTCAGGACAGTCCTTTAGTGAGTACTGGCTTAAGCAAAAGGTGTAACAGCTCTTCATTGGAGCTGTGGTTTATGGAGCTTCTATTGGGACTTTTGAGATAACTTGCTTTCCTTCAAACTAGGATCCATTAGGCTCAAGGACTGCACACAATGCCTAGTTTGAAACTGCTTTTTCTGGTTACTCTTTGACTCTCCATTTGCTCTATGATGGTTGATGCCCCCACCTCAGAGGATGTGATGCCGTAGCTCTTGATACTGCAAGGATAGTAGTAGGTGACTTGTGAATTCAAGCCACATCTGAGAATCAGACTTTCAAGATCTTCACAGCCATGTTAGATGAAGAATGTCATCTAGTATGTGGGAATGTAGGCAAGCAACAAGAAAATATGCAGTTAAAAAGAAATCAACGTTCACTTTGAACTGAGATGGGAGATGGTTCCCCCCACAAATGCATTGTGTGCTATGATTTACCACAGCAGGAGCAGTGAGGGCAAAGTTCAGTGAATGCCTTCCTTCGTAGTCTTAGTGAAGGAAGAGAGCAAAGCAGACAGTGATGAGAAAACTAATTCACTTGGTCTTTTCCTTATAAACAGTTTAGTTTTATTTACGTAGTCTTCCGAATTTTGATTTAATCTCCTCTATCTACTACTATGCTTTTTCATCACACTCCTAGAAGCATCCCTCATATTCTGTAGTAATACTTTTTCCTATACTTTAACTACTGCAAGCCCTACTTGCTGTTTGATTATGATTCTTCTGCTTTTATTGTCTCTTCTGATACTGCTCCCCTCTGTTCTTTAGGTAGGTTCACGGTTTCATTTCTTCTGGTCTTTATAAATTTTGTTTTCCTGCCAGTCAGTGAAGGCTCCAGTTGAATACAGTGCAAAAGATCTCTGTGGTCACTTCAGCTGGTTGTGTCTTTCTTTCTTTTCTCCCCATCTCTGATCTTCTCAAACTTCTAATTCTGATCTTCACCATAAATATTTGCTGCATCCCCGTCTTGCTGTAAATCTCCAGTAGGCTGCTGTTTGGATTTTTTAACTCATGTCCACCTCTGTGGATATTTGCTATTTCTTCAGCTGGGTCTTGTTTGTCTTCTCTTACTTTGACACAGCCTTACTCAGTCCGTATTTCTCCTGCTTCATTCCATCAAGTCTTGTCTGAACTTCTGCAGGGGCAGCAGCCAACGGGAAAATCCTCTCCATTTCTCGGACAGTGAAAGCCAAAGGAGAGTAAGAGCCAAATGTGTTCTGCTGGTAGCACTGCTGCATGTCTGGGGGTCTACTCCGTATTTCACGCCAGATATAATTAGCTGACAGCAGCCAGAGAAGTGGTTGTAAAGCTTTTTCATGATTTACTGGCTCCAAATGACTGTTCAGCACATGATGTCTCGGAGCTACAATAAAAGCAGTCGCTATGCCTCCACAAGCCACAAGGCATGCAGCAAAATGCCTTTCTTTTCTGCAGCTCAGTGGAGGTGATGCTGGGTAGAGACAATGCACCTTCATGCAGAAAAGGATGCACTGCTGATGGTGGTTTTCTTGCATGTCCTTTAATGACATCTGGGAAAACTGAAGCAAAAGTTACCCACACAAGAAAACGCAAACAGAAGAGTAAGATAACATGTGAGGGCTCAGGCAGAGTACAACTGCAGTACAGACCCTGGTCTACAATGCTACACCAAGGTCAGGCTTAACTATTTGACGTAAAACTTGAACCACTGAACTGTCAGACGTTCAAATACGACCTCATCAGAGAGCCACATTCAATAACTCTCTTTATTGACCTCTTTAGGGTGAAAAGGGAGAGTTGGGTGTGATGGGATTGCCAGGTACAAGAGGACCAATGGGCTCCAAGGTTTGTTAACCAAACACTGCATTTTCAGACATTGGTTTCTAATGCTCTGCTGACAGCTGCTTCCCTCACGAATTTTCTGGAAAGCATTTATCAAGATTTATCTTTTCTAATACAGCTAAAAAATATGTTCTACATCAAGCAAGGTTATGTTGTCTCGTTGGGCTTGGCTGTGTTTTTGGCTTTTCATAAAAATGCTTTGGTATAAATTATTGTAATTTATTTTAAAAGCAAGCTCAGATATAATTGAATACCACTAGAAAAATGGAGTTCTTAAGCATATCTGCAGCATTAAATCATGCCTGCAATGTTTTCCACTCGCCTCATAAGTCTGTGGAGATAACTTTGGTCCCCTACTAGAACTTCACATATGTACTGACAGTTGAAATACATTGTGTAATCAGTTTATTCAAATAAAGGACTGGAAAGAAGAACTGAATACCTTTATTTATTCTATGTTTCTTTAAGAGAAACTCAGTTTTATATTAATGATCACACTAGATTACTTAAGTATAACTTAAGTATGTTCCATGGGGGAAAAAACAACAAACAAACAAACTAAACAGAAGAGGAAGATTATTGTTTAAATTATTTTAGATTATTAATTGTGGCATCTAATGCTTTATTTACTCTCAGTTACATTTTATTTCACTTGTTTCAATTTCAAAGCATTATCAAAGCTGCTGGCTTTACCTGGCTTTTTCATAATGGCTTTTGGGCTGAGTTGTCTTGCCTTTAATGCATATTTCACAGTTCTGTTTCAGTGCAATTTTAGGAGCTGTAAATATTCATTTGCATTTACACGTTGATGCAATTAATTATTTGTGCTTCGTTCTTTTTCTTCACTTCAAAGTTTGAAAGTCCGGCATCTTGGGTGATCTTGAAAGCGAGAGGCATTAAAATATCTATCATTCCCTTTAGGGTTTTCCTGGAACTAGAGGAGAAAAGGTCAGTGTGACAACAGAATAATCTATAATTTAACATTCAAAAACACTTATTTTAAAAACAAGAGTATCTGTAGAAACAAGATTGAATTTTGATGAAGTCTAAAGGTCCCTCTGAGAAATGAAAACAAGTATTGGGAAAGAGCACAGTCATGTGGCTTGGGCTGGGGTGCTGAAGAAGTGAGTTTTACACCCTGTAGACTCGTGAGCAAGTTGCTACAGTGAAACTCACTCCAGGTTCCCCATCTGCAGCATGGGTGAAATAATCCTTAGTTGTTGGTCTGGTTTAGTTAGGTGATACACACTTTGGCACTGAGACAGTTTGTACCCTAAGACCTTACAGTGGGACCTGAACTGGGGAAAGAAGCCAACTGGGGAAAAAAATATCAAATTTAAAAGTATTATGTCCAGGAAAGTGTGTATTTAAAGTAATTATCTGGGGAGAATGAGTCCCTTTTCATACAGTCCTTACCCTCAGTTCTGTTATGATGTCAATAATGAACCATGTGCCTCACTCTGGAGATATCACTGTATTCTGTTGACTTCAGTAACGCACTGTGTAGGAGAAATATTTTTTGCTTCTTCATGAAATGGTATTAATTAGGCTGTTGTTCCCCTGTTATCTCTCTTCAGGGATCCAGAGGTGACAGAGGTGACAAAGGAGTCAAAGGAGACCCGGTAATTTTCTTTTCCAAATGGCTGTGAAGGTGCATCTGAGGAGCAATGTACTTCTGACAGGGAAAACAGGAGGGGCATAGAGGAAAGGAGCCTGGAAGCATCTTCCAGAGAGGGCAAGAGTGGTGAGGGAAAGCAGTGATCCCATCTGATGTGAGGGTGGTGGGGCAGCTCCATGTCCGTGTGCCCCCAGCCCAGTGCTTAGGGGGATTGCTGAGTCGGAGGAGGATTTCCCTGGAAGTCACCCAAGCCCCTCCTGGGCTGTGCAGTCCAGAACCACAGCAGCTTCCCAAAATGCTTTCTGCTGGTGATATGATAATACCAGGAGGGGAAGAGGGGGAGAGTTTCATGGCTTGGGGGTTCTTTCAACTAAGAAAGGAAAAGTGAACTGCTTTAGGTGCAAATGGAGAAATGCCCTTCCCAGAGGCAGGGTTTGGGAACTGTCCAGGTAGCAGAGCTGCCTGTAGACAAGAGCACAATTGGGATGGTTTTTCCAGAGAAACAGAAGCTGGCAGCAGAGGATCAGACAGAGGAGTAATGGTACCATACAAGGAGCTTTATGGTAAAATTTTGGTTATAAATCTCCACCTACTGCATTACCCGCAGTGCTGAGTCAGTGCGGGGGCTTTTAACCAATATCCACACATGGCACTTGTTTTCTTCCTTCCAAGGAAGGTGCTGCTTTGTCAAAGATCACTACACATTTTCTGATTATTTTTCTCCTTTGACTTTGTAGGGAGAAATTGGCTTCCCTGGAATGCTGGGACAAAAAGTAAGTGGGCATGATGTGTTGGGGAGTTGTGTTAAATACTGAGGCAGGGTCAATGAGTGGATTCAGGGCCTTCCTGGAAAGTACAAGACATTGAGGGTCTTGCTTGACTCAATGACCAGCACTGCCTGGACTTGATAAAATTATTTAGGCTTTTTAGCTAAGGAGAAAACTCTCTTTGATTTAGCTCTTTGCCGTTGTTTCTCTTTTTCCCCCAGATTGCTCCTCTAGTCATAATCATCCTCCTGTTTAACATATCCAAACTCTTGTTTGTAGATTCATAACTGCCCTAATTGCTTGGGTTTTACTCACTTGAAACAAATAAATATTTCCTTCTTGATACTCTGAAACAAAATGGCACTACTGTAACTAGTAGTGATAACTCTGTCCAGTTTTGTGTCATCATTATTCTGTACCTGAAAATCAATCAAGATTCAGGTGTTGGCTTATGGAAAACCTAAAGGTGGATAATTTCATGACATAATCAAATCATATCTCTGAAATTAGGAAACGGAAATAATAGTTGCTTCTAAAGAGATTAGAAGATGAGGGAATTCACCTTCCTTTCCCTAAGCATTTTTATCACACATGATTCTTAACAGCAAAGCAAGGTATTGCCAAGGAGTCAGAGAGTTTTCCAAGCCTTGACCTCTCCAAGTCTCTAAGCAGGTTTCTGATCTCATTTGGCCACTTCCTTAGGAAAGGATTTTTTGGGGGTATGTGGGTACATGGTATGAGTTTTTTTTTTTTACTTTATGTTTGTTTTAAAATATTTTATTATCATTTTGGATTCCTAAGAAAGAAACGGTGCCAGCATTATCTAGAGGAATCACGTGAATGAAAGCAATGTGCATCTGTTGTCTTGGATGAGGCAGGCATAAACATGTACTCACCTCCTTCTTCCTTCCCTCTGCAACCACCAAGGGAGAGATGGGCCCGAAGGGACAGTCTGGAGTACCAGGACACAGAGGACCTATAGGAAGACCTGGAAAACGAGGCAAACAAGTAGGACCACGGTGTTTCCTCTTCCTGTGGCTCATGGCATCTGTGTGATTGTGTGGTCTAAGCTCTTGTACCCTGCACTGTATCGCACACGGAGTGGACAGAATTCCTGGAACACCTCACAGGCATGCACAGGCTACACAGGAGTTAAAGACTCAGCTTTAGGGCTGGAGTCTTGTCTGCAGCATTCAGCTGCCTGCCCATGCAGCGTGGGAAAAGTTGTATTTATCCTGGATTGGTAATGAACTCATTTAATACAATTTGAGCAGACCTTGAAGGCTTCCTTTGAATCCTAAGCAACACAGAGTCCAGCCCCACCTGATGGCTAGAGAGCTCAAAATTATGCTAGCAGAGCTATATTTTCAGACTTTCAGATGAATTGTAAAGACTAGGAATCGTGTGTAAATTGGATACTGACTCCACCACTACAGCATTACAGTGGTAGGGGATTAGCTGGACGTATTTTATCTGCAGGCTTGGTATGCCCAGCATGGCAAGGAGAGGCACATCCCTGCTTCACTGTTGCTCTGATTAGAACAGGTTATATCTGAAGTGATAAAATAGCCAGTGTGGGGGAAAAAAAGAGTGGGTGTTAGGGAGGAAATAATAGGTAGGAAAGTAAGGAAGGTATACACAATGTCAGTCTGCTAGATGATCAACAAGAAATTTTTTTTCTGTCCTATATTTGTCAGGTTTTAAAAGCTGGTGTGTGCTCTTTGCTGGTTTTGAGGGGTTTTGCTTTATTTTTTTTTGTGAACTCTGTCCGTCTGACCTGCCTATGTGTTGTGGAATCTTTCCACAGCATAAGGCAAGAGAACATGCAGCGTCTGCAGAGCAGCTCGAACACTGTGCTCTCCTTCGACCTTAGACGTGTTGTCACCCTACACAGTGGCTTAATAAAAAAGTGGTGACATAAGCATGTCATAAATTAAGGCAACAATCAGTGTGACTAAAAGACCTATAGTCTGGCCCTAGATCGGTGTTTCCAGTCCCCAGGCTCAGTACACAAACCCCTTTCTGGTGCCCTGGAAGCAATCTTAGCATTGATTCAGCATGAAAAAGGCTTTCCCTCTCTGTAACTGGTGAACTTGCTATTTCCTTTCTTCTTTTCTAATCCTTTGAAAAAACTGGGGAGAGGCATTTTAAGGCTCTGTGGGTCTGACTGCCACCTCGAAGAGCTGTAGTTGTCTGGCTGTTTGTTCAGCTGAGAGGATAGTTTCCACCAGCATGGGGCCATTTCCTGTCTCTTGATCCAGCTGACATGCCTAGATAAAAGCAGCTAAATTAAGCAGGTGTCACTTCCACTTCCATTCTGAGATATGTCTTGATTAGCTCACTGACTTCTTCGACTCTCCCTGCCTCTGGGGTAGGTTCTTCCTAAAAGGTAGCCAGGAGGAGGGAGTCACAAAGTCACAGCCCCGCGGCTGCTAACTGAGATATAACACCCAAAGCTTTGTAACTTGGGAGCTGACCCTGAGCAAATCCAAGTTTAGGGTTTCAGCCTTGAGAAGGAGGAATGACTTAGGGCTTTCGATAATGCTACTTTGAAAGAAAGGACATGAATATAAATGTCGTCAATGGGAAAAGCTTCTCCGAATGCCGTGGGCACATGTGAAAAATAAACAAGGCAAAACCACTGAACATCAACCCTTGCTATTGTTATTTAATCCATCAGTGCTAAGCAGGAGACCATTAAGCAATCATTCCTCCAAAGCAGGGGACACAGAAAACAGCTTGTTTTCAGTCAGTACACGTCCGACTGGCACTGCCTTGCCTCTGTCAAATTGCTGCTGTGCGGGGGAAAGAGATTTCCCACAGTCTGCTTTGGGGCTACAAAATCCTGGTCTGCTAGTTCTGCGTTGCATAATGTAAGAAGTAATTAGAGATCAGCATCACTGACATTCACATAAATCCTGGAATGTTTTTATGGCTCAGAGCTTACCTAATCGGATTAAACAAAGCAAATATTCAATTAATTCTTTATAGGCCATGGCAAAATCAGCCTTCCTCTGCTGAAATGGTGCAAGTGACATTCAAATGTATCCATGGGATGTAACATATTATATAACAACAATTATTTCAGCATATATTACTAAATATGCTTTGCTACTCTTCAATTAGACATGCAACCATTCATTGTATGCCTTTGAATACACATTAACCTGGAATTACAACATCTTCAAGGAAATAATCTCCTTTGTCATTAAAAGAAAGCTTACATAGTACACATCGTTTTTATTATGCTAAATAACGTGTGCTGTTACATAAAAATCAAGTCTGATATTTAAACTTTAAGCTATGTAATACACTTCTGAAATATAAAGCTGAGAAATCCAAGCCTTGGAGAGTATATGAGCAGGAAGGTAAATGTAGTTATTTTTAATAAGTGTCACCATATTAAATTCAGGAGCAAAAAATGAGAAGGTGTCAAACAGTTCTAGGTTGAAACTTCCAAATGCCTAAGGGTATGGTTGCACGAACAAGCTCCCATGAGGCAAATTAGGGCTGATTTTAGAGAATATTAGCTATTGCATGGGAACTGTGTGCAAGCCCCTCTCCCACAGGTAATTTTGCTGCATTGACTGTTTGTTTGGCTGCCAGAGGGACATCTTGTGTCAGCATGGTGTTGCTAAACACTAACCTGCACTTGTAAAGTCAAGCTCTCACTTGGCTTGTGATGATCTGTTAACATGGATATACCCATGGTGAAAGTCAAGGAGATACAGGAATCCAGGCACCTCAAGCACTTCTGAAAATAGTGTGAGCTTCAAAGTCATTAGTGTGCTTCTGAAAGGCTGCACCCTAAGACTGGGAAATGTCACTGTGGAAGCCCTTGACAACTCCTCAGTGATTTTCCCCTTTGTTTCTCAGCTGCACTCACTCATAGACAGTTATAGGGGTTAAAAACTCATCCCTAAAGAAAGGCTATCAGATAATTGAAGTCAGAGCAGGGTGATTCCTGACTCCTCACGGGGCAGATCCCTGTGACCATTCCCATTTGGGAGCAGAAGTCCTGCACTTTGCCCGCCTTTCTGTCTCCGCGTAGGAGAGGAGAGCACCTGTTCCCTGGGGTGGTGTCCATGAAGCTCATGCTGCAAGCTTCTTCTGGCAAATCTCTTGGCTTTCTGAAATGGGAAGCCAGTGTTGGCTGGAAGAGGTTGTTTGTTGCTAATAGTTCAGTCAGTAAATGGATGTCACTTCTCTTCTAGGGACTCAAGGGAGACATTGGACCGGCGGGTGTCATGGGCCCACCTGGTAGGCCTGGCCCTGTCGGCCAGCCAGGCCCCCCTGGACCGTCAGGATTAGGTAAGCAGAAGATGAGGTGATGTCCCCAAGAGTGTCCCTGCTCCCCAGCCCCTCCTGACTCATCAGGCACACATAGGCCCCTCTGCACAAAGTGCTGCAGGGCTTTGTTTGCTTCTCCATCCATGGCAAGGAGAGGATTTCTCCTGGAGGCAGGTCATGCCATCTTTGTCCACTATAAGGAGTCTTCACCTTACTGTAAAGCCTACTTTATGGCTTTTTATGTTTCAAATAAAACCAAAAGTAAAGCCTATGTGGTCCCTGAGGGACTTCTGTAGATGGGGACAGTGAAAAGCCATCTGGTGGCCTCAGAGAGACTAGGCAATCTCCATCATCAAAGGTCTACTTCTCCAGGTATCCTGGCTTACAGTGAAAAACTGTGATTTCTAATCAGCCAGAACATGCTCACCTTGTGCAGCTCTGCAAGAGAAAAGCAGATGAGATTCAAGTTACAGTGGCATTAAGGAAAGAAGGGAAGAGAATGGAAATGAATAGGAGTCGGGGAAAAAAGAGCAGAGGAGAAAAACTCTCTATATAATTAAGTGCTTGAGATCTATGCTCACTGCAATTGCATGTGTTGCAGAAATCATGAGAAAAACCTTGTAATAACTGGTAATTGTACATCTTCAGAGCTGTGCATGCACATGAACCCTGGTCAGTTTGTGGGTCCAAATGTGGACATGAAGGACAATACATGACCCACAATGCACAGTGGCAGTGAACCCTCAGGTAGGGTTTCTCACCCTGGATAGAAACTAAAGTATCTGGAAAGAAAAGCAAAACCTCACTGTTGCTTCAAATGTACAACAGCTGTTTGTACTGCAGCCAACCTCTTCAATGTCCCCTTCCATTTTGCTTTCCCTTTTTCTTCCCTTGCTTATATCACTGGACAGGGGGTCTCTTCTTGTGGTGGTGTGGAAACAGAACATCTGTGAAGCTGGACACAGCTTCAGAGTTTTCATGTATCTCATGTCTCCCATTAAGAAGCATCTTTGCTTGAGTAATTTAGCTGGAAGCTTTCAGAAGGCAGAATTTTCACCATGCTGATGGGAAGGCAGCCACGACCTTGAGATTACTTTTTAAAGGCTTTAATCCATCCACAGAAAGTTTATGTGTCAGGGTTGTTAATATTTTTCCTCTAGAACATAAATTCTGATCCTGAAAGACATTTCTGTAATGATGCCACTGCTGGCAGTATGAACATACTGGCTCATTGTCTAAATCTGCAGAGCAGTGCATCCTTTCCAAAGTTTGAAAGTCAAAAAGCAGTAATTTTTCAGATGTTTAATTAAAACATTAAAAAACTCCTGTATTTTTAGTAGGGTTTTTGCTGTACAGAAGCCTGTGAAACAGCGTTGCTCAAGTGGTTGTACAAAGGGACAAGTCCAGTATGTTGCAGATGCCTACAGAGACTGACTCTACAAAACTTGGTGCATAGGTGCTGTAGAGTGGTCTGTGCCTTCATCCTGCCCTGAATTTCTGTAGCTTCAAACAGGCTGACATTTATTCTAAGCAAATGGTCTCTCTCTTCCTCTATAAAACTGGTAGAAAAATTCAAAAGGTGATCTGAAATAATACAGCTGTGGTAAAAAACTGGCATCTTTTCCCTGAATTAGTGTTTCTGGTAACCCTTCAGTTCCCAGTGGATTTGGTAGGAGATGTGCCTGTCAGGAAACTTGGGTAAATGCATATATCCACCTGACCTGTACTTTTCCCACTAAGGCTGTGTTTGTGCGTTGTGTAGCAACTTCATAACAAGGCAACCTGGTACTCTGCTTCCCAGGGCAATTTGCAATAGGACCAAAGGGAGAACGAGGACTTCCAGGGCCTCCAGGGAGATGTCTCTGCAGAACCCCACAACATATGAGTAACCCATCATATGAGGAATCTGTGTTTGGACACGGCTACCCAAAAGTTCCTGCGGTAAGCAGGTTTTCTGGGAGGGGATGTGAGCAGTTCTTAAGTGCTTTTACTACAAGAGATGTTGCACTCACTAATTTTTTTATTTAATAGGAAGATATATGGGCAATGTGTGACTTCTAGTACCCAAAACCTCTGAGATCCAGCTGGTGCAAAAGAGTTTGGTCTCATAGATAGTTGTGTGATTGATGTGCTGAAGTGCAGCTGTTTCAAAACATCAGTAAGGCAGCACGTGCTTGGAAACCTTTTTCAAGCCTGAGGATGCTCTCCTTCTTTTATATAATCTGTTCTTTTTATTTCATTAAATCAAAATACCTTTCAGATTGGTCAGTAAAGTAAGCATCACTTTCTTGGGTTTTTTTTAAGACAGTGGTTTCAGAATTGAATATTGGGGTCAAGCATTTCACATATACAATAGAACTTTCTCCCAAAGCACACATCCTCAACCTTGAACCAAACAGGAATTTCCACAAACCATGAGAATCAGGTGTCTGCTCCTGTCTGCAGACACATTATATAGCTAATAGCACACATTATATAGCTCATTTCCATCTCTAGCCTCGAAAACATTTTTATGAGCAAATTGGACAAAATACTTTAAAGGACAAGGCATTGGTGAAATGTGACCTAACGATTTTTCATCACTGATTTAATTGGGCTTTGCAACTACTGTTTATGTACTTTTCCTTCTGCTGGGCCCTGCCTTATTATTCTGTGCACTGTAGCCCTTAGTCAGCAATGCAGACGCTACCTTGCTGCTGTGTGCCAGCACAGCCCAGCCACTCCACTCATGCAATTGGAAATGGTGCGGTGTCTGGCTGTCTCTGAATGTCAATAAGCAGCAATTAAGAGCTTTGTTAAAAAAAGGGCCTTGTCAAAGGTTCATCTATCACTCTGTCAGAAAGCTGTTACAGTGTGTGGAAGGAACACAGTCACAGCACTGCCCATTTAACTGGGTCCTTGAGCTCAGCCTTTTGCACGAGTTTGTTGCAAGTCTTGTCAGCTGTGTCAGCTGCTCGCTCATCCCTGGCTGTGTTGCATTAGGAAAAACCCTCCTGCTGTTTTCAAAACATAACGGTGAGAGATGAATGTGCTGAAATAAAGGTGCATATCACATCACACTGCATGCAGAAAAACCCATCATGTGCTTTGCAGCCTGGAGAATTCACAGGAAAAGGTATAAGGCTCACGGTATAATGTGTAGGTCTTATTACCCTCCTTCTCCATCAGGCACAGTTTCATACCCGATCTTAAAAGATAGTAATGAGAGTGTAAGCATCTAAAATACCATACACTCTCCCTATGAGCCCCCAAGTGCCATTTTGTTGCCAGGAACGTGGGATGGCAAAAAAGCAAGGCTTAGCTCTGGAAATGAAGCACTTCCAGAGCAGCAGTCCCTGTTTTCCTGCCTGCCCCATTTGTTTTACTCCGCCGAGTGTAAAGAGCAGGAGCTTAAACATCACTGTTGTTTATTCTGTTCAGATCCCCATGTAGCAGCTTTGAAGCCTGTCTTGGACCACTTGTTAGCTCTTGTCAGGGTTCTATAGCTGCACATGGAAAAGACCCAGAGATGGTGCTCTCTGCCCTGGACCCGTGGTTTGCACATCCTCAGTGCCATCACCCATCGCACCCAGCAGCTCCTCCAGTGCCAGCACAGCCGGAGGAGGGCAGAGGCTGGGAAACAAAGTGCTGGTTTTCTGTCACTGGCTTAGATTCATTCAATTTTTAAAATCTTGTGTGATTTTAAAGGCTGGTATCTGTAGTAGGTTGAGGCAGCCCAGTTCTGCTAATGATTTCAAGAGAAATAGGAGCTCTGGGGCTGGGCCATGAGCTCCTGAACAGAATTACAGAATCAGTTCTGTGCTGGCTTCCTATTTCTTTGCTTTCTTTCATTCAAGCTGAAGGCATTTTTATTCAATGCTTCTTTAATGAAATTGGCCTTTGTCCAGGGTTATGGGAATATTCTACTACGTAAAAATTTCAGAGTAACTTGTTCTTAAAAGAGCCAATTCTGTTTATGCTGGTGAGAATCAGACTCAGCCCTAAATCCATTTTGTTCAGAAGCAGTCCGTTTGCTTTTTCTAAATTTAAAAATGGCTTGAATCTTGCAAAAATTAAATTGATTAAGATGCTGAAGGAAGAGATTATTTCCTAATGCCTCTTACATCCAATTTCAGTGGCCGAGACATTAGAAAAATGGGTAAGAGAGCAGCTTGTCCTAATTTTACCATTTGAACTATTTTTTTTTTCAGTGTAATTGAGGACTTGGCTTTAGACCATAGTATATGCATATAAAGAAACATGCATTTTAGTGCCAGTTAAGTCTAAAGAAAGCATGAAGTGGTAAAAGTTAAGTGAAGGTTGTATTGAGCCATGCATTATTTATTTTGTAGCCACAAACCTGCCTAAAAAGTTACAGTCAATCCACAAAAAGCACTTATGCCTATTTGCATTTTGCAATTGTTTCAGCATCAAACCATTTGAGCACCAGAAAGTTCTTCTCAGCAGTGATTGTGCACCAGTATTTGTATGATTTTTACCTGTGGATGTGCATTTCAAAATAGGGGCCACTGCAGCCATAGTTACGTGCCCAAGAAACACTGTTTTTTTCCATGGATGTAGGTTCCACCTCCTCTGTTTCTGAAGACAACTAAACCATTGTTCTGTGTGATTATTTACCTATTTGAAGATGCATATGGCAAAACTAGATTCTGCGACACTCCAAAAAACTTCTTGAGAAGGTTACCAACCACCTCTTTTTCTGTGTCCCAGATATTTGTGGTGAATAATCAAGAAGAATTGGACCGGTTAAACACTGAAAATGCCTTAGCTTTTAGAAGAGATCAGAGATCTTTGTATTTCAAGGATACCTTTGGATGGCTCCCAGTCCAGGTGAAAATATGACTGTGGTCTCAGAAAACTCGTGAGTGTATGTTTCATTTTGAAATGCAGACCATATTTCTGTACTTCAGGTGTCATACAGAATCAACTAAGCAAATGGGGGAAAAGCTCATTTTTGAACACTGCCACAACTGTACGTAATTCTGTGAATTTTGTTGACAGGAGTCTTAATTACTAAGGCATTAACTCAGCAGTGGTGCAGGTTTTGCTAACCTCCCTGTGAACCAGGTTCCACTGGTGAGCAAACTGGAGCAGAGTTCAGGGAATTACGGTAGTAAAGGGTTTTTTCTTTAATACAAAATAAGGCAAAACTCACCAGGGTACAAAGCTGCAGAACAAAAACCCTGCAAACCAAACTCATGTATTTCCTTACTGCTTCAAGGAGCTAAGACAAGTCCTGCTGAAATTAGCAGCAGGATCCTTCTTGTGTCTACTGGACCTTGGATCAGACTCTGTATAAACCCTCTGACCAACAAATAACAAGCCATAAGAACCTGGTTTTGGAATCTGCCCCCCAGAGCCCTTCACCCCTGCTTGCTTCTGGTCTGGTTCAGTAACCACTGTGTGTTTGCTTGGTCAGCTCACCCCTTTCTATCCCGTGGATTACCGCTTCGAGGATGGGGGTACCTGCGGGGACGGGATCGTGCAGGATGGGGAAGAGTGCGACGACGGCAATGCAGTGGTGACTGACGACTGCATAAGTGAGTTACAGTGCAGCAGGAGTGGGGAAGGTGCATTAGTTGTACCACAGGGTACTCCGCTGTCTAAATCACACAAAGAGAGCTGGTGTGGTTTGTGGATCAAGTGCAGGCACAGGGAAAGGGAGGCACAATGGCCACGGGGTGCAAACTGAGACCTTCGTGCACGTGGATGGCACAAACCAGCACAGGACAGAGGTGACAACAGCACTTCTCAGTGCATCCTGGCTGAGTCAGAGCCAAAACACTGCATTTCAGGGGCCACATCCAGCAGCTGCTTTACACACACACCTTTCCTGGGGGCTGCCAGCTCTCTGTCTAAAAGCTGTAACACACCTTTGCAGTGCAGCACAGCCCTTGGGATAGACACTGAAGCTGGCTGTTTCTTATAGTAAAATAGATCCTGAGTCCAGAAACACTACTTTGAATTTCACTTACTCACTTGCATAGGGAAGGTGTCGACCCACTACCTTCACTGTTAGATTTTCACAACATTTAATTCATGTCTACTCCATCTTCCTTCCCTTTTGCTGATTGTGGATAGCAAAGAGCATATAAGCATTCAAGCAGCTGTGGCAACCTTCACTTCTCCCTCAGTTACTTTCATGGCTTGAATCTTTCCCCAGAGCACAGCACTACACCATCTCCACACAGTGGGTTTGGTACTCTGTTGTTCCTAGCAAAGGGATGCTCCTTCACATTTCAGAACAGTATCACCCAACACTGAGAGATGCAATTCTTCGTTTATATATCCCTCCATTTTTTAGCCTGACTTTGAAAATGGTGTTTATGCAGCCACACCCCATGTGAGTTTCTCCATCCACGTGCCCATCACCACCCTTCCCCTTTTAACTTAGGAATCCCAGCCAACTTCTGAATGACAACAGGAAAGAGATTTTAAAAGCAATTCAGTCTCAACAGGTCTAGGGAGACATATAAATAAAAGCCCCTCTAAGCTTGCCTGACTGCAGAGTACTCCAGAGAGACAGCAGGATCTCTCCTGTCTCCAGACATGAGAAAATGATTCAATTAGAATTTGCAATCAACCGTGGGGAACAACCACGCAGGAAAATAGTGTTCATTAGTTCTAGTGCCTGCAAAATTGTACACTGTATGTCTGAGGGCACACCGTGTTCTCTGTGCTATGCACTGGGCAAAGCTTCAGGTCAATGGAGGCCTTGCAATTCATAGATTTCTGATGCTGATGTGACCCAAGGAGGCTTCACTGAGTTACTTGGAAATGAGAGCATTGTCATCATTCTTCTCCTGTGACTGAACCAAAAGGAAAAGGCCAGCCAAATGTTAAATGGATTTTATTGTAAAATAGGCTTGTTGGTCTCAGAAGCATCGATTTCTGACAAACACATGCTTGGTGCAATTAATTAGTCATTTCTATTTGTAAATAACCCACTTTAGCCTCTTACAAACTCCCTATTCCAGAGTGTCTGTTTAATCCTTTGCTTAACACCAATGGATTATCCGAGATGTCAAAGCAATTTTAACTAGACGAATTTGTTCATGTTAGAAAGTCATTCTCAATATGCTGAAGACACCAAAATCAAAGTCCAGTTGCTAAAATGGCAAACAAACTCACAAATTACTGCAGCCTACATGTCAGTCACCATGAAAAATTATGACAAGTCCCACTCACGCTCAAGTCAGTAGCAGTCAGCAATGGGAAAAACACATTTTTGGCAACCATCATATACCTTTATTTTTATAGATAGGCTGCATAGTTCTGTTTGTATGTGGCAACTCACAGCAGACAAACATAGATGCTGCACAGAATTGACTTAACGACCTAAGAGTGTTTTTTTGAGATTGTTACTTCCCCAGGTCATTTATGTATTTTATGTTTCCTTTAACTTGTTTTGATAGTAATTATCTATGGCAATAATAATTTTTAGAGCAAGTGCTATTGTAATTAGTGATTCTGTAGTAATTATTTTTAGTATTTATCCATTCTTTCCCTTGGTCATTGAAATTGGGCTAAAAAAAGTACATTCTTTGTAGTGAAGAGTACTGCTCCTCCTAAGACAGCCCTTACAGAATGCCCTTCCCAAAATACCTTGTTTCATACTTAACCCTTAAAAATCTAATTCCACTTACCTTACCTGTTTCTTTTACATGTGAAGTGCCTGGAAGGTATTTCTCTCTTTGTTTTTCACCAGGGTGCCGCCGTGCTTACTGCGGAGATGGCTACAGGCATGAGGGGGTTGAAGACTGCGATGGGATGGATTTTGGATATTTGACATGTAGAACATACCTTCCTGGGTATGTAAGAGGAGGCCTTCACTTTGGTTTGGTGGGCTTTTGGTTGGTTTGTTTGGCGGGGTGTGGGGGTGTGTGTGTGTTTTTACTTTCTCTTTTCTCCTTGCCAGCTTTAAAACAGAGGAGCCTCACACACAACCTTGTTCTACTGGGACCACTGCAAGTAGCAGGGAAGAAAGAGTCTATCAGATTATTTCTGCATATCATTGACTTTAAGGGGTAAATCTCATTTCTCAGTAAGAAGTTCATGCCTCTTTCTGTACAAAACAAATGAAGGTCACACAGACCTATGTTTGCCCATTTCTTGCCAAGATTTCCTCATCTGGTCCCATTACTGCCCAGCCATAACATAAGAGGAGTAGGAAAGACCATGAGAAGATGATCACACTGAAGGAGAAAAACCACAGCAACCGAAGCACAGGCTCGTACCGACCTCCTGCTGCCCTTCCCGTTAATGGGTACTCTAGGGGCGTATGAATGCTTCTGAATCAAGCACCCATTTGTCAGCTTTTCCAAGGCGCAGCAGATTCATTCACCAGCAGATGCAAAGCCATGCATCTGCTTAGCAACGTCCTTCATTTTAAACATCTGCTTATTGTTGACTTGCTTTCTCTGCCTTTGTTTAGGCAGCTTCCTCTGGTCAGCGTTTTGCCTCTAACAGCAGCACCTCTATTTAGCTGTCAGGTATAGTTACTGGCTAACAGGAAACATTTAATTTGCAAATTAAATTATGCGCAGAGCCCCCATCATTCAGGGAACAATAATGTGCTAATTGACAGGAATAAGAAACCACAGGATGTCTTTGTAAATCTAATGCTGCGCTAATCCTTCCAGTGTAATTGTTGGAGCACTCCCGGTGTAAGAGATTACTAAAATCCAGACCAGTAAACCTGACAAAACTGAAACACTTTACAGAGACCTCATCTTCAGACAGTGTGGAGCTGTTTTCTACTGTAAGAACTATTCCCTTCTAAGAGTCTGAAGTTGAGTTCCAAAGATAGCGCTACAAAAGCTTGAGGAAAATGTTATAAATTTCACTTTGCGTGTATATTCAAGTTGTGAAGAGCGACTGAGATCTTTTATTTTTGTGTGTAGTCTGCAAATTATCCGCCAAACTAAAGAAAAAGCTGTGAATCATGAGTAAAGTGGGCTGAGTATGTGAGCATGGCACTCCCATGGGAGTTTTACCCTAAAGTAACCTTTCCTCCAAGAACTCTGCTGCAACTGATTTTCCCGTTCTTTACTCTTTCCAGCCCACAGATCCCTCCTCCTATTTCACACACATTCTCTTCAGATTTTATGTTGGTCTGAGAATGTGGGTTATCCAAGGACATAGTTTTAAAGCTACTTAGTCCACAGCTTGATGCTGCCAGCAATAAAAACTCATTTAAATTCTTATTAACAACTCTGGTCAAGTCTTCAGTAGGCAGTGTAACTGCAGCTCAGTTTAAGTGAGTAGAAAGACAAAATCTGTTTTCCTTATTTTGCAAGGACTCTTCAATTTACTTTTTAAAAATTATTATTTCAAATGCGGGAATGTGTCACTCTCATTATTTCAAGTACATGAGAAATAAGTTAAAGGACAAGCACAGACACTCCTGCTGAAGCTGTTGGGAGTAACTGGAAAAACGCTTAACTCAGACCATCAGATATTTCATTCCATAGGTCCTGTGGGTGAGCGCCAGGGCCTTTTGCATCCACCCCCACGAAATGCTCTAGTCCTGCTGCCAATAGGGATTTTATTTTTTTTAATTGACATTACTGGGAGCTAAGTCTTCACACACAGCTTCTCCTGGACTCCTCCTTTGCTGACAAAGGAGAACACAGTCGAGTACTGATGAAAACTGCCCTCCTGTTTCGTTTCCCATATGTTGCTGCATATGTATATTCTGAGGTTCTTCACTCCTACGGAGAGTTACATTCAGAAACCCTGTAAGTGAACTATACCATGCTCTGAAACTGAGATATTCTCTTTTATTCTAGGTCTTATGGAAAATTGCGATGCACTTCCTACTGCTACATTGACTCCACACAGTGTCGATACTTCACATGAGGGGAACGGAGGTGGGTAGCATCCCACGTGTAGCGGGCACTAGGTGCTACACTATCACCTATCCAAGAAGGACTGGGACAAAAAACACCCCACCCACCTCTGTGAGAACGATCAAAGACACGTCATGCTGCTGATGGCCATTTCGAGGTTTTTTTTCTTATAAAATCGTCAGATAGGGAAAAACAGGACCACTGCATCCTGTCTTAATAGAGAAATTAATGTCAAACAGTGTGTGCCAGTGAGACTTTCATGCGGCTGAGGATGGCAACTTGCTCTCAATCATAAAAGCAACATTAAACTACTGGAAGCTGAGTTTCATTAACCAGGAATATTGTGTAACAATTACCTCCACTTAACACTGTTAAACCCAAATATAATTTCTTCAGGGGTTTTGTCTTTAACCCTTCTCTGCATAAACACAAAGCATATCTTGGATGCGGTGTTCAGAGGGACTTTCTCTTTTATTACAATGTGAACTTAGCAAGTGCTGTATCCACAAGAGATTACTTGAGCGACAGTAAGGTTACCAATACTCCTTCATTGGTCAAAGGAGTTAAAGTTCTTTCAGAATCAACAAATCAACCAAATAAGCTGGTTAACATCACCTTCAGGCCAAGGCATTGTCTGTGTGTGTCTGTGCACTACAAGCAGTCACAGGAGGCCTGCAAAACACACCGCAGAGGACAAACTGGACAAATCGACTGTGAAATTGCCAAGAAGTTCTCTCCCAGGAGAAAATCAGACAAGAAGGGAAGATAAAGAAACATATTTCCATATTTTTTTCCTCTGTGCTGAGCTGGCTTGGCTCTGCCTGACCCCAAGCGGCTGGGACAGCACTGGTTCCCTGCCTGAAACCATGGCCATTGTCTTCACATTGTCTTCACATTGTCTTCACTCTGGTGTCCACACTGGAAGGTCTTTCCACGTGCAACCCCTTGTCCACTTGACCATCATCATTCAGTTCCCAGTTACACCCTGTCCTCCCTGCCCCTCTGCCACTTTCTGTTTCCACACACCTGTACCCGAGTGTGAGCTCACTTTTGTATCGCCGTAAATCAGACCTCGGGGTAGTGCGTTTATGGATGCTCAGTCGTGCTGTGCACTGTACATGTGGGTTTTGCTTTTTGGGAAGGTTGCTCAACTATATCAGCTCTGATTGGAGCCAGGGTAATTATACACTTATTCATTAGCAAGTAGTAAAGAGCCACCTTCATACGGAAAGCATATTAAATGTTATGTGACAAAGAGTCTACAACAGAGAATGAAACAAAGAATGTGCAGAATTCAGGACTAAAAGCCTTAACACTGGGCTTTGTTTTCATACAAGCCAGTCTTTCCTGCTTTGTGGTAAATGTTGTACAGGACTGTGTGAAATGTGTGAGTTGTCTGTGCTGGTGACAGCGCTGCAACAGCTGCACTGACACTGGCACTTCTGTAGAGGTTAAATAAAGGTGGACACTGTGTTATAATGATAATGCATTAAAGAAACCAAGAAACACAGGCAACTTTTACCACCTGCCTAGAAGACTTTAGCTATGCATGTATAAAGTGATACTGGAAATCACCAATTAACAACAAAAAAAGAAAGAAAATTCGTGTACTCTTCATGACTATCACTTACCTGGGCTATTTATGTTGCTATGCAGTCAAGCCACCAGCATTTGTAGCCCAGTTCAACAGTTTAATTTTTTTTTTTTTTTAACTGAGGTCTTAATAAAAGGTCAAGGAACCACTGGGGCAAGAAAATTGCCACGAACTCTGGAAATCTGGGCACTAGCACAGCTGCCTTTTAATTTCCTGTGCTTGTGCAAGCAGCAGGTTCCAGCAGCATCACACCACGAGGAGCAGGTGGAGGGCTGTTGGGAGGCTCTCGAGGACAGGCATGCTACCAGTGTCTGACATCCTGCTGGCCATCCCTCCGGCTGAACCTCTGGCAGCATCTGCTGGGTGTTACCATCCTGGGCTTGGAGACACTTCATCTAACTCCTCACCTTCTCCAAGGAGTTCATCTCAACCTCCCAAAAGGCTGGAGTCTCTGAGAAACTTGGTAATTCCAGTGGCCTTTCACCTTCAATTTTCAGTTGAATCATTTTTAATTAAAATCTCCTACCTCTGAAGGACATTGGAATAACAAAGCTACGTGCATGGAACATAGAATATGTAAACAGGAGATGTGATCACCCAGGTAAAACTGTACTGTGCTGCACATGCTCAGAAAGGGGCCTATCAGTCTGGTCAGTCTGAGAACACTTACAAAGCATGGATTTTAAATTGACAAAGCAATGTAAAATATAAGGAAACGAAACAAAAGTTTTGTACTACTGTTACTGTTTTGTTCCCCTCAGCTGATAAAGCATGAAAAAGACAGCTGGGAAGGTGTAAAAGATACGTGATTTAAAATGGTGCAAAAGAAGTCCTTTGCCCGCATTTCTGACATACCTGATTTATCATTAATTGGGTATTCTTCAGCTGGGTTGTGCCTGGTCTGCTGCAAATTGTCTTCCCTCCTCCTCTGAGCTTCTTAACACGTTGTGCCAAGACTGGTTCAAAAGTTAATTGGAATATTTCAGCTCATCGGACTTTTGTAGCAGCAAATGCTTGTGGGAGAGTTTTCTAATGATTAGTATGCAACTCTAGGCAAGTACAAAGCATTATGCCATGCATTGTATTAATGTATACAAAAAATATGGCTTGCACTTAATATATGTAATTACCTACTGCCTATATTAGCAGTTCATGTCAATAAATCATGCTACCTTAGTTCCCTTACGTCCTTACTTTCGCTTATTTAATTTTGGGTTTAACAACATGTTTTTTAAATATAATTACCTAGTTTAAAATGCTGGGGAAGGAAAAAACCCCTCTTTTCCCATGCCTGCTGCCTCTCTCTCCCTCCCTGCCATGGGATCTGGTTCTGTGTGGGCACAATGACGTGTGCACAGCCTTGGAGTGTGACTGCGCGTTCCTGCTCCTGGGCTTGCCGCTGCCTCTTCCCCAAACGGACCCCTGCAACACGCCATGGGCAGAACAGCTCCACTTCCGTTGATTTCTGGCTGGAGTCTGCAATGTAGTTGTTTTTAATAAGGCTTTGGGCTGTGGTTTGGGGGATTATCCCCTCCTGCTACCTGATAATGTATTTACTGGCTGCTTTGTAATTTTGTATCAGAGGCTGAGCTGATGGCTGCGAACCCGAAAGCAGCAACCTCGGGTGCTGGTGGACAATGGGAATGGTGATGTTGGCACCTGGGATTTGGACACTCCCAGAAACTGGCACCCAGGCTTCCAGAAGAGGGCCCTGCCTTGCAGCAGCAACCTGTGAGTCTGTTGTTCCAAGGTTTCTGTGTATAACAGGGAGTTCCAGAGACGGGCAGTGCTGCCTGTCCCCAGGGGAAAAGGAAGTGTATTGACAGACAGAGAATGAGTGACTCTATTTTCTGCCTGTCCTTTCTAAAAACTCAGCTTTTGCGGCACTCACCTCTCTGGCACCCAAATGCCTACGTCATTTCTCCCTTCCCTTCAAACCATGCAAGATCATAGCTGTCAAGGCTGTCCTTGCCCATAAATCTGGCCATGCACCTCATCTCCTTCTTTCTTTCTTCTTATTTCCTCTAAAGGCGCCAAAGTTCATATCCTTTGTAGCCTCCTGAAAACTCTGCAACGCCCTTGCTGCTCTGCTGGGTTTCATCAGCTTCTCTTTCAGTCTCTCACACTATCCCTTTTCTACCATCTGCTTGTGACAGCCCTGCATAGGTCACAGCAAAGCACCTTCGGTCACGGTTCTTATCTTCTAAAAATTGTGGGGTGCATTTCCCACTTCAGCCCCACTCACTTGTACAAGGAGAGAGGGGATTGGTGGTTATCCTTAAACTGCGAGTGCCCAAGAACAGTCACTGTCCTTGAGCACCAGCTGTTTATGAGGAATAACAATAATAAGTCCCCAGTTAGCTGCTTCTGGGGACAATTCAATAGACTTGACTGCCACATGCACTCAGGAGATGTATTTTAAAAAGATGACCAAAATAAACCCCAGAGAAGGAAATCAGTGCTGTGCTGTGGTTCTTTGATGATATTTAAGTCTGTCACGCACGATGCTGCAAGGAGATCTTTAAAAAGCTGTTGGAAAAATCGTTTTAATTCACAAAGGGTGAGGCAAAGAGAGCACTTTCTGATAGACTTTCAAGTTCTTTCTCTGATAGCTTTTGCCTAAGGAGATGTCAAAGCAACGGTCCCTTCCCTGGAAACCATTCCCTTGCAAGGAAAGCACAGAATAATGGGCTACTGAACTCTGCTACAGGCAGCATAAGGTACTGGCAAAAGGACAGACAACTGGTGAATGTAAAATTTGGAACAGGAATTTGGATCAGAGTAACTGATGCTTATTAATCTGGTAAGAGACCATACAACTTGTAGACCATTAGAGCACCGCCAGACCTTAACCGAAGAGAAAAAAGGAACAAAGCCTAAGCAAATGAGCCATTTGTGTCTTTAATGAACATAGTCAGTGAAAAACCCCCACAATATTAATGTGTCCAGTTACATGCCCAGAAATGTGCTCTATGCAGAAAGCTGGTGTCACTCCAGGGCTGAAAAGGCCAGAGCAAAGCCTGGGCACATGCTTTCATTGCATCAGTAATTACTGGGGCATTTAGGAGGATGGCCCTGAACCAGCCCAGCCAGGGAAGGCTGCATTTGAAAGGGTAGCCAGGCCAAAATTATATTAGAGGAGTGTACTCCTGATGGAAATTACATTAGTGGCTACTTCCCTCCCTCTGTCCCCCACAAAATCCTGGCACTTAAAAAGCACTGAGTTATAGCCCTGGCCTTTTAAATCTTTTAATTCACTCTGACAGTTTCCCTGAGCATCTGAGGGAGGGTCCAGTTTGGATGCATCATCTTCTCCAGTGAGAGAGAAGAGGATTTAAACAGACGTGTTTTGCTGCAGCCTTCCCACACACTACTGAGCAAGTAGCCCTCCTGCATGGAGTGCTGCTCAGGATTTTTGTGGAAAGGAGGGGGAAGGAGAATGATGGAGCTGAACCCATCAAAGCCACTGATAGCAAAGCCAAGGGATTGCAGGGAGCAGGAGCCACTCTGGCCAGTGTGGCTGGGCTGGGAAGGGGTCCCATGCCCAGCCCATGTGAGGCATCACATGTGCATCAGAGAATCTCATGTTCTTGGGGAAAAGTTGTGTGCAGGGCTGTCCCCAGGGTTAATGCTTCTGGTGGTATCTCCTGCAGGACACAGGAAAGGACCAAGCACTCCCTGAGCTGTTTTGCAGGTGCAGCTGGGAGCCTGCCTGGCTGGTGTGTGATAACACAAACACAGAGGTTCGACAGAGCAGGAATCTGAGTTAATGGCACAATAAATCAGCCAGGAGGAAGAGGAGGTAACATTAACCTACTCACACAGGAGCATGTTTAGTATATTTAGAAACTTGGCAACTGATGACCCTCTCTTAGCTGGTCTAAAGTGTCACCATTTAATAAGTGAACAAACTGACATCAGCATTAAATTCAAGCCCATGGCAAGATGTCTTTGACCCTTGTGCCAGGTGTGGAGGAAGCTTTCAGTATTCATCTTGAAGAGGAGTCAGAGCCCTGTCAGGGTCTGTAGCATCCTCTGTAGGGTAAACAGGGGGGTGGGTGTTGATCGTTATTCACTGTCACCCTCCCGGGAGGAAGAGACACCCAGTGGAATTTCCCGCTGAACCACTTCTGAGTGCTGACTTACACTGCGGAAATGCAGGCATGTAACACTTACTTTCCTTTGCCTTCCTAACCAGAACATCCCCAGTTTGGTGGAGCAAGGAGAGAACTGCTCAAGAACCCTATCTGTTCCCCAAACCCTTCATGGGATCCCAGAAACTCTTCTGTGACTACTTTTGTTTGGATGAGAAGAGGTACCATTGCTGCCTGCCCTCCTCATTTCATTTAGCCACATACCCCCGTGAAACTCATCATGCATGAGTTGGGAGAGGCTGTGCTGAGCCAGTCAGACATCTGGGACAGGTTACATTTGGTGCTTCCCATGCCTTCCTCTCGGAGGTTATTTGATGGACAAATGGGGATATAGAGGAGCCTGGCAACCCTGACGCTTCACAGCAATGTGATTTCTTTTACACATTTCCTCTGAGTTTGACATTTTACCTACCTGGCACTACTGCTCTGAGGACAGGATGTGCCAAGAAAGAGAACATTGAGGACTGCTCAGGTTTTGAGTTATTAGCAGATTTAAAGGGAAGGATGACTGATTAGAGGTGAGAAACAGAACAATTCAGGCAACCGAAGTGTCCAGAAGTGGCTGGTTGAAATGTGTATATTATGGGCCAAGATCCACAGGGAGACTGGTTGTGAAATACAATAAAATGCTGGGTTTAAAGTGTGATAGTCCCGTACATTCAGATAAACCATCATAAACCACGAGGTGGCTGTAATGACAAGTTACTGTTTTGCTGTCATTTGAGCAGAGATTTGTTGTCAA
Source organism: Ifrita kowaldi (assembly GCA_013398055.1). Lineage (NCBI taxonomy): Eukaryota > Metazoa > Chordata > Aves > Passeriformes > Cinclosomatidae > Ifrita > Ifrita kowaldi. Next base: position 37,454 of record VZRS01008990.1, on the reverse strand, counting down.
ACCCAGCAGCCACCCCAAAGCAGGACCGTGGGACCAGTGGGGAAAAGCTGGTGATCTCACTGGTCTTGGTGGGCACAGTGAAGGGCAGAGAGGCTTGCACTGTGCCAGGACTTTTTGAGCAAGACAATATCTGGTGTGAAAGGCTGCAGGATTACAGCTTCTAAATAAAGCTCCAAGAGCTGTACCTGCTGCTGCCTGGGGTCAGCAAGCTCTGCCTTATGCTGCCTGAGACCGAGCTATTATGCTAACTTAAAGATGTCAAATATTTGTCCTCTGCTCGACACGATCACATTATTTGATGAGCGATTGTGTCCTGTAGGTTTGTCAGGGAGTAACCACGTGGCAGGGAGGATTAAACTGCCGCGATTGGCCTATGGAACAAACAGCTTGACATCAGAGAGTTTGCACTGGGTATTGGCAAGCAAGAACTGAGCCCTAAGGACACGCAAATAATGTGTTTATTCCTCCTGCATTCAGCAGCCAAGTGTCTGTCAGGCCATTTGCAAGGGGAACCCCCTGCTCTCCCTGTACTGCCCCTGTATTTTGGAGCCCTGAGGATAGTGGGGCTCCAGCTGCAGGGTGAAGAGAGCTAAAGCTTCCTGCCAAAGCCCCCCAAAAGGCCCTGAGGGGGTTTCTGCAGCACTGTGGGGGCCATGCCGGGTGGCTCTGGTCTCTCTCTTTGCTTGCAGCACTCATATCTCCACATTTCCCGGCAGGGTGGCCTGCTTGGTGAGCACATCTCTGTGTGAAGACTGAAGACTTCTTAATGTCTGCTGTAACCTCGGCAGAGGAATTGCATCGGGATCTGGGAGTGGAAGGAGTTCCCCCCCGCACCCTCAGCACCTGTGGCTCAATGAAGGTTGTCACTGAGGCTGAGGGACACGCCCGTCAGCTCTGATTTAGCAATGTGGTTAGAGATGTCTTACATTTATTTAGCGATATAAACCAATGAAGTTTTCCAGACCCTCCCTTGGTTTCACCAAACTTTGAAGCCCATGAGAAAAGTTCTTCAAGGCAAGACTCCCTCAGCAGATGACTTTTTTTGTCTCCTTCTGTTTGCTTTTATGGGTTCTTGGGCATCTCCATCAATTGAGCAGAGAGCTCCAATTGAGATGGTCAGTAGGCAAAAAAATACGAATGAGGACAGATAAAACCTTACCCTGGATGGATAACAGCTACATTCTCACAGGCTGTGAACATTGCCTGATGATACAGGGTTCAGAAAATGTAAATTAATATTTAATTACTTTATCCAAAGCGGAAGAGCTTGGACAGGAGGGAGTCCTATTTCAGAAGGAGCGTGGTATGGATATATGAACTCTCCACACAAGACTGATATAAGTAAACAAAGCTATATGAAGAAACTTTTGGGCTGGGTGACAAGAAGCATGTCCAAGTGCTTTGAAATAGCTCAGGGTTTTCCCCAGATTCTGCCCAGGGGCTGGTTTGAGCCCCAGGGGAGAGCAGCCTGCTCAAGGTGACTGATGAAGTGTGAGGTGGGGATAAGTAACAGTGACTATTTATATACTGAGAGTGCACCGTAGATTGAAGGGGAGAGAACATAGATCGTTAAAAGACTCATGGGGAAGGAAAGGGAATTTAGTAAGCTGGACTGAAGAAAATAAATTGTGAAACGTCCTGGCATGATTCACTGAGTGACTGGGACATTCAGTACATCCCGACAAGGGGAGAAGGACATGCCAGAAGGTTCCTGTGCCCGGCTGGCACATCTGCTGAGGCAGAACTGTCAGTGCCTCACACCATGGCCAGGGGCACAGAATTAAGCTGTATATGGGAGAGCAGGTGTCTTGCTCTTGATGAGGAGGTTTTTGGCAAGAAAGCCTCTCCCAGCTCCCCCAGGGCTCGGAGGGGTGCAGGTTTCACAGACAGCCGCAGCGCCCCGCTGCACACAGCCGTGTCCTGCTCGTGGGGCAGAGCTGCTCGGCTGGTTTGGGAGAGCCGGCTGCTCCTCACTGTGTGGTGCCTGCAGTGCTGGGCTCAGCCAGAGCCAGTGCCTGAGGCCACAGCTCTGATGTCACATTCGGGAGAGAGCCAGGTGGGCGAGGGGCGGCAGCCCTGCAGAGGCTGCACTGCCCAGTTCCTCCCGCTTGCAGGAAGAGGTTGGGGACCAGCTGCTAAGCAAGAAATCAAGTGGAAAACTATGACCTATAGGAAACTATGTGAGGCACGTCTGGTCTCTGAAGACTACAGATGAGCTGGCGATACCAACACTGGAAACAGATGCTAAACTGACTGGAAATTATTTTGGCAGAAAGCCATAGCTGGAGCAGGAGCCCTGGTACAAACAAATTGATGCAAAATGCATTTCAAAGTCTCAGACCTGTTTGATTTTAGGAAAACAGTGAGCCGTTCTCTCTTTGGCATTGCTGTAGGACTTTGCACAGGCCACACACCAGTGCATCTTGCTGAAAGCAGTGAGGTACAGGCAGAGAAAGCAGCCAAATGCTGCTGGTTGGCACCAGGACCCACTGGGGAAGCAGCATCTTAGTGAAGCTTCTTGGCTGCCAGCTCTGGAAGGATATGAGCATCACCAATTTCAGCTCCTCCTGCTGCAGGCAGAACTCCTGCACTCCTGGCGACACTTCCCTGAAGCCGTGGGTAAACAATGAAAGACTCTGGAGAAATTTTACCAGACCTTGCAAGCCAGGACACAAGCAAAGAAATACAGGCTGGTAAAAGGTGGAGGCTAGGGGAATGCAAGAACACAACAAAAGCTGGAAAAGCCTTTTTCCCTAATCCCCAAAGTTGGGGGGTGTGCCTGCAGTGCCATCAGTGCAGCTTCTCTGGGAACCATCTCCTCACAGGGGTAGGGGTAGAAAAGCTGGAAGCTTTCTAAGGCTGATTTTTTTTCTAAATGGCAACACACAAGAAACAAATCTAAAACCTGTGTTAGACACAGGAGGAGTGGAATAAATATCTGTTCATTAAGAAATATATTTGGGTCAACATATTGAAATACTAGGAAAAAACACATGGTGACATCTTGGACAAAAGCTTTAAAATGGAGAGAGAGATGCTTAGCATGGTTGCACCAGTGTCTGGAAATGTCTGGGGTACTGCAGCATCTCCTGCAATCCCTTTTCTCAGTCTTCATACTCGTGCTTGATTCTTACTCTACCAGTTCTCAAAGGATAAAACTTTTCTCCACATGACTACAATTCAGGGAACAACTTTGCATAAATGCATTAAACTGATGTTTAAAACCTGTACTCCAGGTTTTGCTGTGGTGCTGAATATTGTGCATTCCAAGAGCTTTTTATTTCCTAAAGGTCAGCAAAACTGCATGCCAGCCCCGTGCTGCCTGCAGAGTAGCAGGGTTTCCAGCTGGGCTAAAAAGAAAGCAGCCCACTGAGGGTTTCACTCTGCCTCATTGCATTGGTCATAGCTTTGGTGCTGAGCTTGCACTGCCTTTCCCTCTTAAAATCAGAAAGCATAGCTTTTATCCATACAGAAGAATCCCAACAAAAAAAAAATATTAAGGATATTTTGGTTATTACTGAATCTAATGTGTCCTCTTTGACCTTTCCATTTTAACAGCAGCACCTGTGTGTTCCCATGAACCCTACATGTTCAGCACACCATTTTTTCATTTTGAACCATGGATCTAGATTCCTGCAGGGACAGGAATTTAGCAGCCACTATCACATCCCCTGACCTTTACTAACAAACATGGCAAACTTTCAAAGCTGGGGCTCTTTCTGCAGTTCATCTGGGATCCTGTAATGGCAACAGATTCACTTTTCTTAATCAGCAGAAGCTGCAGCGAGGAGGCACTTGCCTGGGAGGTATCTTCTTGTGCATGGGATTCCTATCAGGACATGTCTGTGCAGTGCTGCTGGTCTGTGTTTGGCTGCTCAGGAGAACGAGGCATTTTGCAGAGGGGATTGACGACACGTGCTCAGTCCTTGCTGAAGCAAATACAACTCTTGGCCTTTGCAAGGATGATGGTCAGGGCCCAACTGCAATTAGAAGGGTTCAGAGTCTCCTGGATCCCACAGGAGACAGCAGCTCTTGCTGACCAGTGCTGCTGCAGCAGGATACACGCACCCCATCCTCCCCCTGCCATAGGGCTGGTTAGGCACAGGCAAGGGCTCTTCTGCAGCTGAGAAAATGCCTCTGCCACGGCCCAGATCTCTGCCTGGTTGTTGCCATTTAACAGAGGGACTTGCCCTTGCTAGAGAGACACAACTGGGGATCACAGATCTGCTGTCAGGCCCCTGCTGTCTTCACATGGAGAGAGAGAAAAGGGGAGAGAAAAGGGATATGTTACACTCACATTAAGGAGCAGCAGTCCTTATCTGCATCTCAAGATGACCACATGGGAGTTTCTGAAGTCTTTGAAATCTCTGTGGAAGAGATTCAAGTCCAAGGACAAATAATACATGCAATTTGAAAATACAAATTCCTCTCACACTGCCCAGCTGGGTTTTTAAACTACAATCTTCACATATTTACACTGGCCAAGGACCCACAACCAGGTGCCAGACACAGCTTTTATTCTCGCAGTCTAAACAGGCTTCATGTGTGTCAACATTCTTCATACAAAGATACATACAGGCAGTTTCTGTGAACCAGAAACATACTGGTTTCGACTGTTCACACAGTACTCATAACAGATGCAGTCCTGAAGAGCACTTTAAGCCCTAGATTGTAATAAAAGAAAGAAAATCCATGCAAGGAGAAAACGACATTTTAAAACATGCTTATTCAAAATAAGTTTATTATAATGAAATAATATAAAAGTCTGTCAAAAGTCTTAACAATGCTCCAAAAGAAGAGACAGATGCTGTATGATTTGAGAGATGATGCAGACTGGAAACTTGAGAGTATTTCAGACTGAACTGCTTATGACAGCACAATTTGTGCAAAGCTTACACTGAGAGAGGTGATTTGGGGGGCACGAACAAGCCCTTAGAATTCAGTAAATTTAAAGTGTGAGGCAATATACCTTAATCTCTAAATGCATTTCAGTACGTATATATTTTAGTATGCAAAGTAAGGCTTACATTAAGCTTAGCTTGACATTGATAAAAATGTATGCCCAAAACTGGCTTGAAAAAAAACAAAATACAAAAGGGCAACATAAAAGCAAGCTGCTTTGGTTTTCAGTTTAATTATTGTATTCTGGAATGCAATTTACTCATTAGTTTCAAGTAGACATAAATCTCAAACTTCCAAGATGGCTTTAAATAAAGGAATCAACAGGTTTTGGACCCCTTGAATGCTGAAATGCAAAAGAAAGTTAACACCCTTAGTGTTAAGCAGAAATCAGAAAATGAAAACAAGGAAGTTTCATATTTAAAAAATCCACCTTTAGCACATCTGGAGTACGTGGGGGAAAAATCTTACACCAAGAAAGGGATATTAAAAATGACAATCAAAGACTGCATTTTGAAGAACTGCACGTGCCAGTGGGATGGTGCACGTGTGTGGAAGTGAAGCATACGCCTAACTTCAAAGCAAGTGCTTAAATCCTTGTGTCAACTGTGAGCAGGATCAGCTTATGGGTTGGGTCTGCTCAGAGCCAGTAAGTGCACTATGACACCCCTCCTGGACGAGGGAGGTTTTATATTGCCTGCAGCATGCAGAAGTTTGCACAGTTTGTTCACCAGGGGGCTACAGAAGGCAGCACCCAGGCATGAATTCAGTTATTCCCACCCTGCTTGTTTTTTGTTATCTGCGCTATGCAGGCAAGAGAAGAGAAATAAGTAAATTAAAACAACAAAACCAAAAAACCTTGTGCTTTCAATTCCTGTGAGGCAGAACACCCAAGTCTGAAATGTCCCAATTCACATTGCCTGCCAAAGAATTCACGTCTGACTTTCCAAGTTTGTATTTGCATGCCTTACAAAACATCCTGCTTTGCTCTGACAGCAATGGCTCTGATTGCAAAGCAGATGACAACGGATAAAAAGGAAGGACCAGGTGGGGAAAAAGACAGCCAGGTAAGAACATGCTAATGATCTTTCCTGGTGTCTGAAAGGCAGTTTAAGCTTCCCTAAAGGTTTCCACAAAAGCTGAAGTGACAATGAAAAGAAATGGTTAGAAGGCCCAGCATATGGACATACGCAACACTTTTTTCTATAATGGCCCACATCCCTCTGCCAAAGCAGGCTGCAAACAGCTGGGGCAGATTTTGGGCATATTTTCTACATGTCCAGCCAACCAAGCAACTCTTTTCAAACTATGAAACATCTTAAAAGCTAACAGCTGTAACTTAAATCATGATGATGCTTTACAAAAAGCTTGTAAGGGAAGGTACATGGCCCTTAACTTTAAGTGCATCTGTTAAAGGGAGATCCACAGCACAACAGTGTCAGGATGGGATGTTTCAATGACTCCTTATGTTTACACCAAAGCACTTGAGTGTGCAGTTCATATTCTACAATTGTAGTGTCACAGAACTTCAATATGGAACAGAGTATGGTGTCTTAAAATAGCAGAGGGGGCTCCAGAACGTAGCTTGTTTAGCTTGTTTTTAAAAAAATAACAAAATAAATAAAATAAATAAAAGTGTCCGATTGCTAAGCAGAACTCAACTGAAATGGAGAGCTCTGCTCTAATGCCAATGACACTATAGAATAAAGATGTGTTCATGATCTCTATTCAAATATGCTGACTGCAATTATTCAGTACTAGATAGCACTTCTATCGGATTGCTTTGGGATTTACCCTGTCTCAGCAAGGATGCACACTGCCTGTCTCATATGCTGTATCAGAGTTCTATGCTCAGATAAACTAACTTCACAAAAAGCAGCCTTACTCCCCCCTAGGGTAAGGCTGTGGTTACTCTTATTTCACCTTGGATAAGTAAAGTCCCTGAGAATATGCAACTCTTAGACATTGAAGGAAACAGCCAAAAGCATTTCTAAAAGAAAGGGATGCAAAACTTCAGACTAGCACAACTGAAGAAACCAAAGCAGTTCATGTGAAGTATTCAGAGCCAGGGTGCTGTTATCTGAGAGTCATGTGGATCTCTATCAGTGTGCAGGTCAGCTGTTCCTAAATGTCAGCCATTAAAAGAAACACCACAGAGAAAACAACCCTAACTAATCAACAAACCAAATGAATGAAACAGAAAACGTTCTCGCCAGTTCTAAATTTGAAGGCCAAAAGTTAGTTCCTTGTTCTCTACAATTATTCTAATGAAATGCCATCCTCTCTGCTTGCCAAACTGACATCACAGGAAAAGACAGTGAGTTGTCTATCAGTGCATTTGCTCCTACTTGGTCATCTGGCCTAATGCATTCTGAGAGGTGTAACTTGGAGCTCAGCTCTGCAACACGCTGCATGGGTTTCTTTCTCAGTGGTGGGGTGACTGCAAAGATGGCATTCATAATGTTGAGAAATGCTCAACATCCTGCAAGAGCAGTGCATGGTGAAGTGCAAGTTTTGAAGGCAAGGAGACCTTGCTCAATTCCCTCTCTGCAAGGCCCCTGTTTAACAACAAGCACAGAGGGGTCTCCTGAAGCCACAGTCTCTTAAAAACATTCCCAAGCACCAATTCCAGAGTTCAGAAAAAACAGCTTTACACAGAAGAGCAAGATGAGAAAGCCTGCTCTGAGGCAGGATGCCATGCTGATTAGAGGACATATTAAGTGGAACACTCTCTCTGCTTGCTGGATGACAGAAGCATGGTAGGAGTTAGTAACTGGAGCTAGTGGCTCAATGAACATGTTCTTTGCCTACAAAATAAAGCCTCCTGACTCTCTGAAACAAATGTTGCACCTGATGCACACCTAACAAACTAGCAGTTCTCCTGCTAGTTAAAAAACAAACCAAAATGAAACAAAAACCCCCAAAATACCTCCAAACAGTCTAAACTGAATATGCTTTCCTGCTACTGGAAAACTTAGAGCAAAGAGGAATTCAATTTTTGCCATGACCTGACAGTTAATTTCTAGAGAAGAGGGATCTCTTCCTGGTCTTCCCATAACCTAGCTGACATTCTGTGGAAATGTGGTCTCCATTATCTTTCCAGAGCATTCAGCTAAAAACTGTTACAGTGAAGTTTCCCACAGAACAGCTTGAGGAAACCACACAGGGGTGATTTCTTTGGATCCATGCTTAGAAGCAGCAGACAACTGAATCCCAAAGGCTCTCAGCTTCATTTTTAGCACCGCGAGCAGTGATATAATTGAATAGTGCTTTGGTAAAAAGTTTTGACTTTGTATTCACATATATACTACTTAATTTAAGAAAATCCAAAAAACTAAAACCTGATTTTTTCGGATCCCTCTAGAGTACTAAGGAACTACAGATGGGTAAAACTCAAGAGAAGATGACAGAGCAAAAAGTTACACTATTTAAATAGTCTCTTGGGAATCTGGAAAGGTCGCAGCTGACTGGAAGCTGGCAAGCATTGTCCTGATTTTCAAGAAGAGGAAGAAGGAGGATCCTGGAAATTACAGGCCTGTCAGTCTCACTTCAGTGCCTGGTAAAATCATGGAAAGGATTATTCTGGGAGGTATTGAAAAACACCGGAAAGACAATGCAGTCATTGGTCACAACCAGCAGGACTTCACAGGAGGGAAGGCCTGCTTGCTGAAACTGATTTCCTTCTACAACAGGGTAACCCACTTAGTTATCCAGGAAAGCCAGCTGATGTAATCTTTTTGGACTCCAGCAAAGCTTTCGACACTGTCTCTCACCGTATCCTTCTGGACAAGATGTCCAGCACACAGCTCAATAACCATGTTACATGATCAGTGAGCAACTGGCTCATGGGTTGGGCACAAAGGCTTGTAGGTGCCAAGGTGACTCAGGTGACATCAGGCTGGTGTCCTGTCACTAGTGGGGTTCCACAGGGCTCCATCCTTGGCCCTGTGCTCTTCAGCATCTTCATTAATAACTTGGCCACAGGACTGGAAGGGACACTAAGTAAGTTTGTCAACAACACTAAACTGGGAGGAGCTAAATTGGGATTCCCTTGAGGGCAGGGAGGCCCTGCAGAGAGACTCTGACAAATTAGAGATGGGCAATCACCAGCTGCATGAAGTTTATCAAGGGCAAGTGCCAGATTCTGCACCTGGGACAGGACAATCCTGGTTGTGTGCACAGAATGAGGAATGACACAATGGAGAGCAGTGCTGCAGAGAGACTGGGGAGTCCTCATCAGGGGCAAGCTGAACATGAGTCAGCAGTGTCCTGGAACCTGGGAGGGGATTGTCCCACTCTGCTCTGCACTGGGGTCAGCTAACCTCGAGTGCCGGGGGCAGTTTTGGGCACCACAATACAAAAAAGACATTAAACTATTAGAGAGTGCCCAAAGGAGGGCCACGAGGATGGTGAAGGGTCTGGAGGGGAAGCCTTATGAGGAGGTCACTTGGTTTGTTCAGCCTGGAGAAGAGGAGACTGAGGGGAGACCTCATTGTGGTCTTCAACATCCTCACAAGGGGAAGCAGAGGGGCAGACACTGATCTCTTCCCTCTCATGACCAGTGTCAGGACTCAAGGAAATGGCATGAAGCTGAGTCTGGGAGGATTAGGTTGGACACCAAGGAAAGGTTCTTCACCCAGAGGGTGGCTGGACACTGGAACAGGATCCCCAGGGAAATGGTCACAGCACCGAGCCTATATGAGTTCAAGCAGCTTTTGGACAATGCTCTCAGGCACATGGTGGGATTCTTCGGGTGTCCAGTGCAGGGCCAGGAGTTTGGCTTGATGATCCTGATCCCTTGAGTCCCTTCCAACACAGCATAATCTATGATGCTACGAAATGTCTAATTAGAGTCCTGGTATCTTTCTTCACACAGTAAGTCTGATGTTGGCCTTTTCTTCACGTGTCATATACTATTCTCAAAGCTCACAATGCTAGGCTCTTTACAAAGGATCAAGTATTCAGTGTGCAGAGGCTCCTGTCACAGAGCAATGCAGGGCAGCAGGTCTGTAGTACATTCATTTTACTGACAACATTGGTTTCAGCCTAGCAAAAGCCAGCATTGCTTCTGTGAGTATGGCAACACTGCCTTCTGTATTTAGGAAAACTTACTACTTCTAAATACCTCACTAGCACAGTCTTCTCCCCTCCTGCACATGAGTTAAACTCAGCTCTCTGTACAAAGCCATCTGAAGCCCTAGGCCAACACAGAGACCTGCTTATGCCTTGAATGGGAGTCAGTAATTCACAGACAGCCTTCTGGTCATCAACACAACTAGAAATTTTGTCTCTAACCGTATCACTAGCTAAAAGGACTTCTTTATTATTTTTAATAGGAGGAATGCTAAGGAACACATTTTTATCTGTATCAGCAAAATGGGAAAAAGGGCTAATCTTACTTTCTTAATTTTCAGTCACTTCTAAATGGTTTCAAAAGTCAAGATTTATAATTGGTCCAATGTGTAATAGCTCCATCACAAATTCTAGCTTCCCCTACGCTTTATTCATTTCATGTCCATTTTCATGAAGTTTCTGCCTGTAATGACAGTCAAGGAAGGATTTTAGTGATATCTGCTTTTCACATACTGGGAGCTGGTCAGGGAACACAACATCCTGTTTCAAAGGCTAGACCTTGGGGCCACTCAGATCACCAGCCACATACACCTGTGATGAAGATCCCTGTAATATTTGGATTAAAATATTTATTTAATTTAATAAATGTTTATGTAATGCAAATACATTAACTATTTGCATTTAAAGAGCTTCAGCCCAAACTGAGGGACAAACTCACTGCATTATAAGCTGGTGTTTCTGCTACCAGGGTAACAATAACTCTCACTATCCTCCTACAACATGGCAGGGAGTGGGCACAGGGAATGGGAGAGTCAGAGCCAGCAGCACCTGCCTGGGTGCCATGCTGATGACCCAACAGCTCTGCTGCACAAGCAGGTCTCTCCTCAGCAGAGGCCAAATTCTCCTTGGCAGCAAAGGCCAAATTCTGCTCTGTTACTTCTATGAGGTGAAGAGAAGAGGAGGTGCACAGGCAGAAGAGAAACAGTCAGAAACATTCATCACGGACATAGTTATGACCCAAAGAGAGACAGTACCTCCACATTCAAATGCAACTCAAGGGTAATGAAAAGATAAAAATCACACATACCCTTTGCCCAAAACACTCAACACCCTTCCCACTGGAAAAGATACAATGAACAGAAACAATGTCCCAAAACCAAAATGGAAGAAATCTTTGTTAACAGACACAGTCCCTGAATTTTTAAGATGTGGTCTTGCTGTAGTCATACCACCTCATCTGACTCCAAACCATGTACTTCATAGAGAGTGTCCAAGATATTTAGCTGCTTTTCCATGGCTGGTAAGTAAATGTTGAGGTCCCTCTGCATTCCTTTGTAAAATGTTTCTTCCTGAGGATTGCACTCATCTACAGACAGAGCTGCCACAAAATCTTCATACGTTGGAGCTGCCCTTAAAGCTAACTGGGAGAGGAAAAAAAGCTTTTAGATTTGCAAAACAGAACGGAAAAAGAAACACAACTAAAGCCATGAAAAGCTTCTAAGATTTCCCTCTTTGCACTTAGATCACATAGCTTTAATTTAATCATGTGTACATGCCTATGTTGAGAATTTTAACTAAAAGGGAGGCTAACCTCTTCCATGTTTGTTATTATTTTTGTTTAACACATCTTCAGAGATGCCTGACTTTTAGAAAAGTGTCAGTGTATCATATTTTGTATAAATAAATCGAGTACATCAGAAATTAATACAAAGCCCAAATAAAGTAGTTTGTTAGAGGAGCTCCCAACCCAGTGTTACACACCACCACCAAATTCTCAACATGCTCTTTAGAAAGCTCTCTCCGACATTTCTGCTTCTCTCAGTCAAAGCCATGATTGCCTGGATGAGGTTTTCCTTTTTCCTTTTGTAATTTCAGTGATAATTTTCCAGTGACAGACACAAGGGGGAGCTGCCAGACTGGACGAAAAATTTCCTCTAGCCAGTATATTCTGCTTCTACTCCCTCCACACTCTGTGCTAAACCTTTCTCAATCATATTCAAAGAGAGATCAGTCTTCAAAACAGAAACCTCAAATCCTCATTTCTTCATTTAATAGCCCTGCAAGACTGTACTCAAAAGCACATAATTAAAAAATTGTGCATGCAAGTGCAATGTGTCTGTCTCATCTCTAGAAAGCAGGCTCCACCCTAAAAAGTCCAGTACTAAACATAGTGAAAACCACAATCCTCACTTTGAAAATAAGGTCTGGCAAAGGAATCTACTCATTTTAATGCTTAGAATTTTAACAGAGTTTATTAATTACACACAACACAAGATCACAGGAGCAAGACCCCCAGCTCTATCAGCAGCCAAGATAAACACTTACCGCAAAGACCCCGCGGACAACCCAGCCATGGTGCTGCCGTAATGTCTTTCCATAAGCATTGTCTTAAAGGAAAAAAAAATCAAAAATCAAGAGATACATGTATGGCACTTTAAAGTCTGCATCACAAAGAGAACTCAGAGCTTAGAAATGACTATTCAAGGATATATTCTTGCCATTCAACATAAACAATGGCTGTTTCTGAGTACCAAAGACTGAAAGGAGATGACAGATTTGGGATTTCTGCACTGGGGTCTCGGCTCTGCTGTCAAATCTCCTTCAACTCATCCGCAGCAAGTAAGTGTTCTAACAGACAGGAAGGCAAATGCAAAGTCTAAGAAAATACTGTATAGAGTGAAACTCTAACAGTAAACCAAAGCTGCACTGGTGGTACAGATATGGAAGAGCTTTTCAGGGGAAGAAAGGGAATGAAAAAGTAGAAAAAACCAGCAGCATGACTGCTGCAGACACAGAGCAATTCAAGGAGTAATTCAGGGCTGAAGGCTTCAGACTCAGAAGATCAAATAAGTGCCTTGACTTTCCATGGTGTTTAACACCCATGTCTGGTAGCAGTGTATTTACAGTCTCACTTCCAAGAGCTGCTACATACTTCAGTGTAGGAGTTCTTTTTACTAATCCTGTAAGGCAACTGCTTTGCTGTGTATAAGAAGCTAAAATAAAAAGCTTTAAAAAAAGCTGGTTTGAGTCGGTTTAAAAGATTATTATAACATTAGACTGCATGCATATAGAGAAGGTCTTGCTCAGGAGTAACCAAGTCAAGTCTTGGGGGGGGGGTTTATTTTGTTTTGTACTTGCTGTGGCCAACAGCCTGACAAAGAAAGCGTCAGAAATGGTGTAATTGGAAAAAATCCTTCTTCTCTGTTACAACCTCCCTTCTAATTGATGCAGGCAACTCACAGGCGTATTGGCAAAGAGGTGATTTCAAAGAATGATGGCAAATCACACAAGGAATTAGGAAACTAACAAAACAGCAATTATACGTTTGGAAGCACTCCCACTGCAAACCAGTAGAAAAATCTGAATGAGTCAAAGCACTTGTTTCCCTAAGATTTGACTGTTTCCTCTGCCAAAAATATGCCAATTAAAGGAAACTTTATTTGCTAATAAATCAACATTTACCAATTACCTAGTAACCCATCTCAAGGCAGCCATTTTAAAAAACTGCAGTTTTCAAAAATGTTACATCTTAGAGATCACTTGCATCATCAGTCACTGAAGAAAAGAAGACACAGGTTCTACACAAGGAGGAAAGCAGCCAAGTATGTAAATTGAAAAGCACATGAAGAATGAAGCAATTGGTACTTACTCAGAGCTGTTTGGATATTCTTTTCCCCATTCTTCACTTCCGTCAAAAATCCTTTCAAGAACTTTAAGCCTCTGCCGGGATGAATCCATGAAAGAAAAAGAAACCATGTTTATAAGAAAGTAGTTCAAAGTATACCAAAGCCCCCAAAGTTGCAATACAACTCCGAAGCGCAATAAAACTCAGAATTAAGGAGCCAATTTCAATCTGAACAAAATTGCAGCCACCTCCTCCAGCCTCTCTCCCAGTCCAAGGGAAAAACACTTTGCTAAACACTTCTGCTGCAGCTTGAAATCATCTGCTCGATGCCCTAGCCCAGTAGGATCAGTCAGTCATTCACTGTAACTTCACTCTTTTTTTACAGGCCTTTTGGCAAAGCTGCAGTGATACAACCACAGACAGCACATTAATGTTGAACCTGGCCAGTTTGGATTGATGGAGCCTGTGGAAAGTAACCAGTCTGCTCCATGTACATCAGCGTGCACTGGTGAAAGGCCCCTCATTGCACCAGCAGCTCACAGTGCAGGCAGATACACAAAGCCATTACCTTTTCAGCCACAGGAGAGCCTCTGTAGCAGAGTTTCTAACTTGTGCTACGCCTGCGTTCACTTCATGGAGCACGATCTTCTGCAGGGTATCAAACTCTTCTTTGTTGGTTATAAATTTCTGGTTAATTTTCTGGAAAGAATGTAATAGGCAAAGCTTTATGCTTTTAAGACCAAACAGGGGCCTGTCCTATAAATACCACCCATTTACCAGGACTCTTTCCTGCTAAGAGATACTACAGATTCCCAAGGATGTCCCACACTCCCCATGGCACGGCTGCTGTGACATGCTGGGCATGCCATCCCAGGGCACACTGCAGACACACCTGGCTAACACAGCCACAAGAAAGCAGCTCAGTCAAAAATTTACAGGGGACCTACCATTTCCCCTGACATCTTCCCCACTGGAGGAAAGGAGTTAACTCAAACTGCTCTTCTAGCAAAGTCTCATTTGCCCAGAGCTTCAACTACAAGCAAAATTAGCTTCTGACCACTGCAAACCCTCAATCACACTTAGCAGTCCTCAGCATGCCTGTGGTTTTAATTTATTCCCAAGTTTCTATACATAACTCCTCACACAAACAAGAGACACAATATATAAGGGGCAGACAAACAGATTTTTCTTCTACATTAAAGGAGTAGCTGTCTGTCACTCGACAACAAATATTCTATTTTTTAGTTTTTTAAATAGCATTCTTTTCTCTTGCTGTTTTCAGTCTTCCAGTGGCTACCTTCTATAAGATAAGCAACCAAACAAATCTGATTGTATACAATGTTCCTTAGCATGCACTCAGAAGATAGGTTTTGCTTTTTTTTTTTCCTTGAAAGAAAATGCTATGAAAAGTCTCGCTACGAACATATTTTGTCTCATAGCCAGTATTTCAAAGGTTCCTGAAGGTTCTTCAGAAGGTTCTTGAAGCTGGAAGAACTTCCAGAACACGAACCAAGCCCGCATGGTCTGCCCCAGTCTGCTGAGAAACTGCTTCTTAAAGCATTAACTTCCTCCTACTTGGCTGAGCAAAGTGGTTTTTCCCCCACTCCTCCATTTGTTTTACAGCTTAAAGTCAACATTGCTAACATCACATCATGACTTGTAACCTACACAGCTCAGAATCAAAGTCATATTCTTTAGGTGTAACAGATGCTTTACTTGGCACTCAACCAAGTATTTTTTAAGTTTGCACACAACTGGATTTATTAAACACAGCATGTACTGTCAGAACAGAATTAGGGGCATTTCAGTGCTACAATCTGACAGATGGTAACATTATCAAATACTAAACAGCCTTCCAAATATTAAAAATCCTACCACAAAGATTCTTGAACACTAGTGTCTAAAGTGGATATTTTGTTTAAAAACCAAAAATTAGTGCTAGAAACAAGTTGTTACCTTGATGTTGCCTACAAAATCCATTTTAACTGGAGCAAAAACAGTTGGTCCCAGCTTGTCTAGGGAAAAATAAAAGGCCATATTTTAAAATTGTGTCTTTTTCCAGTCCTCATGTTTTAGTAAAAATTAATTTCGTTTACTCATTCAACAATCCTTCTAAATGGCAGGAGAATACTAAGTGAATGACAAAATGTTTTTCTCTGCTGTAGAACCAATTCACCTCAGTTGCTACAAGTGTTAAAACACTCCAACCTACATTTCAGCACTCTTCAAAAGGCTGCATGCTCACAGACATCACAACCACTAGATGCAGGGGTCAAGCTGGTGGGGGGCTGTGCTAGCTGGAGATCAAAGTCTTTGGAAACATCAAACAGAGAGTACAGCTGATGGTGTGCTGTCAGCTGTACTAGACCATAAGGCATCTGTGCTGCTGAGGGAGAGAAATTGCTGCTCCAGACAGACACCTAGACTGCCAAACAGCTTATATGTGGGTCCCATCTAAATGGGAGCGGATCCTCTTTAAAGCAAAGGGGTAAGAAACATGTTCTGGTACCAGTCAAACTGATTCTGCTGATACTGGTTCTACTGTGTCACTGAGGTGAAGAAACAAGTTTTCCAACCCAACTGCTCCACTTTTGCTTGCTGCTAGCAGCTGTCAAAAGGAGTCAGAAGAAAAGAAGCTGCTTACCCAGAACGGGCACAATTGCATAACACGACTCCAGGAACTCCTCTGTCGGTATGCCCTCCTCCTCCCGAAGTTCAATATCACTGAACCTGGTGTCCAGGACAAGCAGAAAATATTGTTACCTCAACAATTCCTTTTGTGTAACTTCTAAAAGCAAAATTAGATTTCCTGTCCAAGTCATTTGCATAGAGGTAAAATTTATAGACATGAAACCACCAACATGGCTTTTGTTTCACTATGTTAAAATAACTGACTGCAGAGAACATATATTGGGTGGTGTAAAAGCAAGGCCTGCAATTACAAACAAGGAAAAACCTCCCACTTCACTCTGTAGAGCTAATTTTACAAAAGATATCTTCTTCCAATTACTGTGCTGTAGGCAGTCTTGTTAAATAATCTCAGTAAATACAGCTTTGCAGACAGAAAAGTCTTAAAAATAAGTCAATTAAAGGCTTAACAAAGTTTCAATAATACTTTTAATTGAAATCTGTACTACCTATTGCTCATGACACTGAAGAAGGTAGGAGAATCATTTTCATGTCTTTCTTCCTCACACAGAGTTAATCCACTTAAAGAATTTGTTTCCAACTGCAGCAACTTGTGAGCACCACAGCTTTCTACAGCTTGGAGCTTGTCCTCTCCACTGTCTTTAATGCCTAACATTTATAGGAACAAAAGAAAAACAAAAAAAGAAAACAGTTACATACACATATTGTTACTCCTTTTCATCACAATGCCCTTCTGTTTGAAGGAAGGCACTTGGATATCTGGATAGTGCAAGTCTAAAAGCATCCCTGCCTGCACCACTACTCTCACTGCAGGTTTGGTAGGTGCTCAGACCACATTTCAATCAGTCTGCCCACATTTCTTTTAATCAGACAGAACAAGCACCATGCTGCAGTACAGGTGAGCCCACACAACCTCAGCAAGGACAGTCTTGTGAGAAAGAACAGCACTGAAGAAGCGATTTGGTGCAGCAGGGAGCAGACTCATCTCCCTGGAAGGAAGATTACTTCTCACATGGCTGTAACTTTCCCAGTATTGTTGAAGTGCCACAGTGCCTTTCCAAAAGGAAAGGAATAATAGCAACGTGTTTGCTTCTTCTGATAGGTAAGCAAACTGGCTGCTCAGATGGACAGTTGTATGGTATCAAAGGCTGCTATGTTCCCCCTGATTTCTATGAATATCTTTAAAGTTTCTCAGAAAAATGTCCAGGTGCCTCTTCCCATTGTGGTATATTTTATTTCTTTTTGGGGCCAAGTACATCTATTTCACATACAGCACAAGGACGACAAAGGACAGACAAAATCTTTCATACACATCCCATACATGGTAAGACCTTCTGACCTCATGGAGAACTTCAGAGAACAAGTCAAGAAGCAAAAATGATTCACAGCATCTGCATCATACAAGCCATAGCTACAGGACATGTTGCTGCCAGACTGTCAAACTAGCATCCAAGAGTTCCCAGGGAACCTGTCTTTCCAGGAAAGGAATACTTTCAAGTGTCAGTGAGGATTAGAGAGAGACCTGAAGCAGAACTGAGCTTCTGGCTGAAAGGATCAAGCTGCAAGGAACTCTCTTCCTCCAAGTAACAACTGAAAGTAGGCTTGCAGCAGTCCCTATTAGCTGCAGAACCACTGAAAAACCTGGTGCTTGGTGAAAAAAGAACCACTCATACCCAGACCAGCCATTCTCCTGAAGGCAGAATAAAAATGGCCTCAGACATCACTGACATTCACAAGCAAAGTGTCTCTGCCAAGGAATGATAGAGGTGTGAGGGATGTCACTGGTCTGTCCTTCACCAAGCCACATAGGCTGGGGAGCAGAGAAACAGCCCAAGTCTGCAGTGACTTCACAGGAGTGCTATGCAAAAACCCTGGGTCCTCTGAAATTTCAAACTCAAACACTGCAAGCCCTAAATGACAGAGAAATTTGCTATGGGACTTAAGTGCTTAAGCACTTTTAAAGACTGACTGCTCTTAATAAAGGTGAGAGGGAGGGAAAAGTACCTTTTAAAAGTATCTCTTTATAAAGAGACAGGGCAGAGCTCTTGGGGTCAGAGGGAGCATCCAGACACAGCCATCAGCAAAACAAAGCCCATGGGCTGGCTGGGTCAGCCCAGCCTATATGGGTGGCCCTGCACATCCTAACTCTACCCCACATAGACAGCAAAACTCTGCAGCTCAAATGTGTGTACCCAACAGGGGGTAGCCTTTTCTCTTCTGTGCACAGGAACCACAGTAGCTAAATGACACCAACAACTTGACTTGAATTAGTATGGTGTCCTTGCTTTAGTGCTGTTTTATTGAGATATTACGCTAAATGGTGACAAGTGTGTGTTATTCTGCAGGGATTTCCCAGGCTACACAGTACCAAACACAAAAATGGGAAAAATTCCAAAGAGAACCCATAAGGGCAAAATCACTATCATCATTAACTTGGGCTTAAAAACTTCTGCTGACTCACTGACTGCATATTTATGTTTTGGAATAACAGCCAGGCAGAGAAAGCCACTGTTCAAGGATGGTAAAGTCCATTCAACAGGATAAGCAAAAATCACCTTACATGAATAGCTAGCCAAATTAAATTCAGCAGCCCTTAACAACGTAACTACATGGGAGAGAATTTTATACTGAATTAGTTCAACAGTATTTTACTGAAGTCACACATTAACCTAAGTTTCACGCTATTGCTAAGGTAAAGGAAGAAATAAGATGCTTTCTAGGATACTCTTAGTTGCAGAAAAAGGGTTAACTTTCTGTAAACATTTGTCAGAGCAATCAAGAGTGAGTGAAAGTTCAAGCCTTCCCAGACAGGCACACAAAGCTTCCATGGCCCCTTCTGACACTGCAGCCCTACACATCAGCAGGGAATAACGTGCCTGCCCACAGCGCAAGGAGAGCCCAAGCTCTGCCAGGCTGCTTTGTTACACACGTCAATCTGCACCTGGAGGGCCAAAACAGAATTTTTGATTTCCTTCTCCATTCAGTCCCAAGTTAGCCATCAACAAAGGCAGCAAGAGCTATGCTGAGAAAACTTGCAAGGGGCAGGTACCAGACTGAAAGACTGATATTCCCTCTCCTGGGAGTCAGGGATTAGCAGTCTCACAAGGAGCCTATACCTTCCTTAATTTACACCTATAGAAAAATCATCCTGGATGAAACACTGTACATATACTTACCTGCCAAATCCTCTGCTACATGATCTTCAACATAAACATCACCACTCCCCTCATTTGTTTCCAAGTTCAAACATTCCATACTTTTAATAACCGTTTGCTCTTGATGGTTCATTTCTGCTTTTACACAGCCATTTTCACAGGGGTTCAATTCCACCTGCCTGAAGAAAGGGAAAGAATGATAGTTAGTGCATAAAACTATGTACATGGTAAGCTTCTTCCTGTGAACACACAAACAACAAGAGAAAACAGCTGACAGAAGTTATAGCCTGCCACAGGCTGCTCTGAGCAAAAATACTTGTCTAAAATAATAACAAGAATAAGGCAGCTTTTCGCAGCAAAGAGGATTAAAGACTCAACTTCAGCTTGCAGAGTTCAAGTATATTTACAATGATCTTTATTAAAAAGGTGCATAACCAAAAAAATACGATTACAGAAAAGAAAATCACAAGCAGGTATTGTAACTTACAGAATATCCCCTCATTAGTACTTGAAAATATACATCCTTGCCACCTACTCCAGGAATCAGTCTGCTCACCATCAATGATTTTTACGAGCTGACAGAGTGGAATCTAAAATGCAGGAAGGAGCACTGAAGCAGGAGAGAGCTGGCTGGTGACTGAGCGGTAAGACACCAAGTGGACTGCAGAGAAAAATGACAGGGGAAGGGCTGACACGGAAGAGACATGAAGTGGGGTGAGCCACATCCTTTTTCTTTCACCTGCTTCCATGCACGCAGCTCAGAGCAATACAATTCTGCCTGCATCCAGTAACAGTATAGAGTAACAAAGAGGAAAGAACAGACACCACCAAACACAGATTAGAAAGAGACTGAGAGTAAAGACTTCTGTCATACCTTTCTGTTGAGGTGTGACTGGACAAGACAGAGTGCTTTACCTGAAAGATACGGATGGGGGAGAATATTCTTTAAAGCAAGAAGACTATCACACTTCTCAAACTTCACATTTTATTAAACACAAGTTGGAGTCAGCAAAAAAGCCCTCACTAATTCTCTGACCTGGAGGCAGTATACAGACAAATGTGAAAATGGTGCTACATTACTACACCATTGTACTCAATATTGTAAAGAAAAAAAGAAATAGGAAAAGAAAGGAAATCAGATGTCTTTCAAAAGCTAGCTAGCAAGTGTCAAGTGAGACACCACACAGCATATGGAAAAGAAACAAAGCAGTGATTTTCCTTCGCAATGTTTTCTTTACTGAATAGAAAAATTTTGAAAAAAGCAGAAGAAAGGTGAGGCTAGGTATCAGTATGGTGAAGCAATCTCACTTCTCAGAGGCAGTCATGCATCTACCTTCCAACACAGACCTTAACTTCCTGTTTGCCAGAGATGCTCCAGTTTTGCATATGTAGTTGTGGATCCAGGATTCAAGAAAGTGCCCTTGCCATTAAAAAGCTAAACTTGTCAGCTCCCACTGGCATACTAGCACATATCCAATACTACTGTAGCTGAGCAGAGTAATAATTGCTGTGAGCTCCCACAATGGACAAACTTGCTGTAGAGCGAAGGTGTTTTGAAACACCACTGTGTAACTTTCAGGCCCTGAAAGTTAATGTTTAATAACTTTCACCTGTCATTAAAGGTTAAGAGATGGTCACTGCTTATTAAAGAAGTGGCCTTATCTCACTTACAAACCACAAGAAATAGCAGCATATGCCCAGTGTAGGATCAGTAGCTATGATAAGGGTAAAAAGGCACTCCCTACTTCTACAAATGCTACTTTTGACAAAAGGACCCATAAGCATCCCTGCTGAGGCTGAGAGAAGAAGATACTGGCCATTACCTTGCTCGTTCTGAGAACTGCTAAATTTGGGGATCCAGGCGGGGTCTGATGCAACAACTCAGAAGTGAAGGCAGTATTTGCAATCTGCATACATTCTTCAAGAGTCTTCAGGAAAGTGTCACAGGTTGATTTTAACAGAGCTCCCATATCAATCTCACTCTGTGGGAAGAAATCAATTGGAAGAAATGGACTCACCACAGCAGATCAATTTGGAGCAACTAACGTTGCAACGCCCACAGCTGCTACAGTTGTGATTTCTGGTTAACATGAATTAAAATTCAGTGTGTCAGCTGCTCAGAGAACTGGCATCACACATTACTGTGGCTATGTTCCCTTGCAGTATTACCACTCTTGTCAGCCTCTCCCTACAACAAGCTTAGTATGCTTGTGATTTGAAATCGATGCCTCTTAGTTACTTATCTTATTGGTGTTAGAACTGTATGAAATACTAAGCCTGGATGTATTCAACAATGGCATTCCAGGAAACACCACTGACAGGAGAAATGAAAAGTAAACAAATTAAACGGATGCAAATTATCTGCAGATAATCATTTCCAAAAACCCCATGAACAAAAAATTACCGCAAAGGACAGAAATGCAGAATGAAGTATGATATTGCCACTCTGCAAAGTGAGTTATTGATGCTGAAACACTTTTAGCAATAAATCTTTGCAGTTAAATGCCAGTAAGATCAGGAAAAGAGAGTCTTCTCCCAGATGCATGAAATATGAGCAGGATAAACACCACATTACAGGTCAACACCTGTGAGCTGCAAGTTCTAACAGTGCCTTTTAGTCATTTGTACACCACATCAGGTTTCTGCACTGTCTTTTAATTCACCTTAAAAAGTTTATCAAGTATCTTTACAGAGATGGCTTGGACATACAAATGATTAACCTTCGGGTGTTTTGCCTGCTTGTCCTGCACGCGAGCACCCATCTCTCCAGTGGGAGGCATCCCAGAACTCCACACCAGCTTCTCTTCTCTAGCAAGGGAAGCACATCCCTCTTCACACATTTCTCTCTCAAAGCAAGGGGCAGATCACTGTCTTTAGGAGATCCCTCTTACATGAGGCTTCTTTGGTCAGAAAGATCTGCAAGGTTTGAAACTTTAATTTATGTGAGGCTAACCAAGCAGTTCTTTATATCAGTTTTGCTTTTTTTGTGGTCTGCATCATCTCTTGGCCTTTTAAGGGTTTTGGATGTGTTTTGCTGAGCAGGATATTAATGACTCAGACAGAAAAACGTGCACTTCTTGCAAGTTATCTTTTCATAAAAGATCTGCTTTTTTGGATCTGCTGTAAACACATGATCACCTACAGAGGTGTTACTGTCTAGATCACAGATACCAGATCTCATCTCACTACTTGCTAGCCCAACAAAGGGCAAGTTATTTGCAGCAATACAGTAATACCCCATTTAAACAAGAACTGTTTAAATGTGAGCACTTTACTTCCTGCAAGTTCTCTGCAGAAGGAGGTTGCAACATTAAGTGACTGTGAGTGAATACAACATTGGCTACTCAGAAAAGTTCACAAGCTCAAGACTTTACAGATGTGGTCTACAGCAAAAATAGAGCTGTACCTCTGGTTCTGACACACCACAAATGCTGGCTTCCTTTGTTTTATGCACTTGCTGAACAAGGAGGTTACAGTACAGTCTAAGTTCAGACATTTTAGTCTTCAAGGCTTCTGTGTTCTCAGTGAACTCTAAAAGTGAAACAAAAGAAAAGTTAAATTTACTGTATCCAATGCAAGGCAAGAACACAACATATGGTCTTAGCAGGCTTTTTAAACAGGACAAAAGCCCTACATACAATATTCTTTGTTTTCACAAAGTAGTTTAAGGCGCAAGCAATACCATTGTTTATGTAGGGTTCTAGGTAGAAAACATTAGACATAAAACATGCATTCTGTCCAACAGAAAGGGATTAATTTAATACAGATATCTCTGAATCACAGAATGCATGAGGTTGGAAGACAGCTTTGGAGAAGAGCCAGTCCTTCTCCCCTGTTTAAAGGAGAGTCAGCAAATTACTCAGGTCCAGTCAGGTTTTGTATGCCAACGATGGAGATTCCACAACCTCTTAGGGCAGCCTTTCAGTGCTCCCTCATCTTCAGAACATAAACATTTTTGCTTATGTTTCAATGGAGTGGTTTGTATTAAAAGCCATGCATATTTTCTCTTGTTCATTCACTGAGAAGACTCTGGCTTCATCTTTTTTATGCTCTCTCACTAGGTATTTCCTTTAATCATCTTAGCAGCTCTTCACTGGACTCACTCCAGTATGTCCATATGCTTCTTGTACTGAGAAACAGAGTGCAGGACTGAGAAGACTAATCCAGATAAGACTAATGGGCAATCTGAGATTTTTCAGAAGTAATGTTTTGGATATTAGAGTCCCTGAATTATAAAATAAATTGTCTGTTAATAAGACTGATGTGGTTTAGCTCTGCAAATACATCAGTAGGTTTTCACCCCGTGTTACTGTATGTCTCTTTACAGATACAACTTTGTGCTGCTTCTATGCACTGCACATCAGAGCCTCACTTGGTGAAGGACTCTACAGTAGCATCTTCTGCTCAGTTCTGACTCAGTTTGAACCAGTAGATGCAAAGCCTGGTGATCACAGACATAAGGCTAAGAGGAGAAGCAAATCCTCACCTCAGGGAAAGGAAGTGCTTGCCACCCCCTGCATTTGCTCAGGACATTAATAATTTGCTGTTTTCCCATTTTCTGTATAGTCATTGTGCTGAGGTTACACACGGTTAAGGCACAATGATCTATGACTAATGCCACACTTGTAAGCAAGCAGGGTTTTCACTGGGCAGAAAGTGAGATTGCTGGTGAAAGCAAAGTGGTAACTGAATTAATTTTCATAGCCTGACCATGATCAGATTTAAGTTTCTGAATAATAATATACAGATTTGGAACCAAGTGCAAACCTTTTCTTAATTGTCGAGGCATTCTCTAAGTGCAGAAGACAGCCCAATTAGAACATGGAAAGAAAGGGTGTGAGGAACTCCAAAGCTAAAGAGACCCTGGTGTGAGAGGCTGGGTCATCATATTTAGACAGTTGTACAAGGTGGGGGTCTTACATTCTTGTACAGTCTGCATCACAGTGACCCCTAGCCAGGACCTATTTACTCATTGTACTTACAAAACCCATCAGCACATGGTTTTCAAATTATTTTTATATAGTACATTTTTAGAAAAAGCCAAAGTTTTCAACTCTCTGCCCTGAGAATTAATACCTGAGATTTCTAGTTAATGCTCCCACATGGCTTAGCTTTTAGCAGCACCAGAGACCTGAAGCACAGGTTGGACACTGAAGTTGTGTGTACATGGGAAAGCATGGGGAAATATAAAGCAAACAGTATGTGCCAGCAAAAGGGTGTTCTTGCCTTTTTCCTTCTGTGTCCTGCTGTCAGTCAGACAGGCTTTGGCAGTTCCTAGCGCAACCAGCCACTTTTGCCTTTCAACTGCATTTCTTGCCTTCAGATAGAAGCACTGCTCCCCTGGGATAATCAGGTCCATTCGTGTGTTATCTGCAGGATGAACTGAAAGCAAGACAGACTTCAGACCAGCCCAGGCCCTTCCCAGCCCAACCAAGCATCCCAACAGACGTGTTAGATGGCAGGTCAAACAGTGATGAAAGAGGAATCTATGGTTCCATCTTCCCTCACTGCCATTTTATGACTTCTCTTCTGAGTTCAGAATGGGCAGGACACACATGTGTACACTATGAAAGACAGTTTTGTGATCAGTATAATCTGAGAGTCCTTATGGAAAGGGCATCCTTTCTGGCAAGCCTCTCTTTCAGGCTTCCAGCCCTTAACTGAACCTCAAAAATGTAGCAATATGACTGAGCAGACCAAGTACTGAAGTTTATCATTCATGTTGCTAGCTTCAGCTTTGTGCTTATGAGGAGTCATTTGAAGCTGTGTGATGTTCCACCACAGCTCATGAAAAACAGTGACCCACCTGCATGTAGAACACCCATGACATTAGAGGCTTGCAGCTGTCTCAACATTTTCAAAATACTGTGAAATAACAACTGGCATATGCATCAAGTTACTGCAGATACATACTAGAGAAATCAAGCTGCCAAACAGCTCCTCACCTGAAATCCCATCTTGAATGCAACATTATTGGACAAACTTCATGCAGCTGAGTGTTACTGTATCTTAGTTACCTTGAATTTCACAAACAGCCATTTGGATGCTTCCCTTACAACCCTTCCAGGCATCTTCCTGAGAGTCATAATAGGACAGGATGCCACCACAGAGAAGGAACCACCGAGGCTGCCAGCCTGAAAAACAAAACTGCATTTCTCAGTTACGCCTCTCCCTGCAATTCCACCACCTCTCTCACTTGGGACTTGCTGCAAATAGGGCCCCAAATGTTCTCAGTCCCCCTGGAAAATTGAACTCTTTGAGGTAGTAAGATTTTTGGACAGACTTGGAAGTTGTACACCATAACCCCTGCTTGCTGGCACCTACATGCCTGTTCTGCACACAGCTGGACCACAGCAGAGTGTGTCTTGAGATGCCATATGTCATTTTCAGTAGTTTTGCTAACACAGCATCACTGACTCACTCTCTCTTCCAAAACCACCTTCTCAGTTCACCACCCCTCAATTCCTTCCATCACTCTTTAGCCCACCTCTTCACTCTTCCCAAAAGCCACCCCTGCTGTTTTGCCTTACAAGTCTTCCTCCCTGGGCTAGCCAGGTTATCTTGAAAAACAACGGGTAAGAATCTCCTAAAAATCAACAGGAAGGAACAGAGGCGGATCTGTTGATTTCTGAACGTTCTGAACACCATCTTTCAGTGAAGCAGTTTTCAACAGCTCTTGAAACTCCTTGTGCTGCCCACATAAAACATAGTCTTGAGTTCCTGCACTTCGGGATACCTTCCCAGAGAATAACCAAAACACAAGGCTAGACCCACACTAGTAGTTCTGGGAACACTTTTGCCCACCCTGTTGCCCAACTTTAGAAGTAAATTACCATTTTTGTTTTCTACTTTTGGAAGCACTACAGCAGCATGGAAAGATAAAACCAAACACGACCTGACAGCCGCCATTTATGTCTAATTAAAAACTACAAGCTCATTAACTTAAGAAGAAATGAGGCAGCAACGTCACTGGAGGAAAGCAGCTTTCATTACTGAGCTGCCACAAGCTTCCCTGGCCAGGTCCAACGGATGGAGATTCTGACACTCCCACACTGAGCCAGCAAACCATCTCTGGAAAGAACACTTGGACAAGACTGTGTGGGCTACATGGCTCCTAGATACTTTGGCAGAGGGTCTTCACTTCTGCTGTCCCATGCACCAGGGCTCTGCCAACCAGCACTGTGCCGTAGGAGCCCAGGCTGGGCTTGGACTGACATCACATTGCAGGAATGACAGCTCCTTTCCAGCTAGGAACTGGTTCCTTAGGCTACTGCTGAAACCAAGCACAATGCAGTTTAAGGTTAGAAAGGCCTAAAGCCTCAGGCTAACAGCATGAGTATGGTCTGGCTTGCCCCCCTTTTTTTTTTTTAAAGCAACACCACTGCATTCAGTCCAAACCAGTTTGTAGATGGCTGAACCCTGTGTGGTGGCTGGAAAACAAATTAAACAGAAATATTATTTCATACCCTTCCAGATCTCTTCCATTACCTCCTAGAAGAATATAAAAATATAAAAAATCCAAAGTATTCTCAACACTTCTCTACTTCATATGAAGGGGGGGAAAAATTGACAAGAATGAGAATTTAAAAAAAAAAAGAAATCAGCAAGACTGGTTTTTATTTGTCTGGCCTCCAAAATAAAGAAATTATCCTAAAAGTCACAATTGATATGTGGGAACTCACAAAAAAAGGAAGTGATTGTTCAGCAGAGAGAAGCAGTTAATTGTTTCAGACTCTCAAGGGCACAGAACCAATTCTTTAAATAATGCACAGCGCCACAGTCAATACAAGCCTCTAATTCAGTCTGGAGATCCTGCTGCTGCGCATGAATCATTTCAGCCATGGTCCTACAGCTTCCAATTGCAGCTGATGCCCAACCAAATTGCATCCCATCAATCAAAGGCTGTGCAATCAATTAGCCAGCATACAAACCACTCTGCCTCCATCACTTTGGAGGAAGGTTAAAAATACGTTATGTGTCAATATATTTTGTTGAGACTTTTATTTGGATGGTTTCTTTGGTTCTGGGTCTTGGGTTTTTTTGTGGGGAACAGAACTATTCTGTATTCCTTTGCAGAAGCCAACTCTTCTTTAATTGTTATGTATGTGTTAAAAAGACTGTGATAGACAATTTTACCTACGACAACACATATTTGCAGAACAGAATTGTTACACTAATAAACACATTTTTGTAAAAGGAAAACAATTTAAAAAAATACAGCAAGGTTCTGTCAGAAGATGCACTAACCACCTGGTACTCACTGAGTCAGCAGCCATGGGAAGGTTATCCTAAACAACCAGCTAAAAATAGCATGTGGCTGACAAATCATGGCTCAGGGATACAATCTTTAATTACAGGAGCTTCACTGTAAGTGAAGAATGGAGGAAAAAAAACCAAAACAAAAACCAAAGCAGCAAAAAAAGATACTTAGGCACTTCCAAGAACACAAGTCTTGGGTTATTTTCCTCCCATAAACTGTCATAGGAATATTGCAATTTTTGGAACTGAGCATTCAGACTTCACGTGATATGGAAAGGTAAAGTGAACCTTTTAAGGTCTTACTGGTGCCAGCATTGACACAACTTTGAAGAAGAATTTACTAAGTCCATTTTTCCTGGTGGTGCACAGGCAGGAATAAATACAGCTCATACTTCCAACATCTCATTTTAGATGCACAGTACCATTAACAGTAAAAATTGACGTTGCTGGGAAAGATATGTATAAAAAATCCCCAATAAAATCCAAAGCACAATAAAAAGTGATTAGCAGCTTAAGGTCTGAGCCATAGAAGAGGGTGAAGATATACCAGATGACTTCACAGGCACTGGTCAAAGTACACATCACACTCCTGTGTGAAGCTTACAGTTAGTGCCTGCAGTATCTGGAAGATCTGATACCGTCCACTACAAAAACAGATATTTAAGCAGTCTGTGCCTGCTAACGATTCACTATTTCTCCAGAAGTTTCCACAGAAAGAAAGATCTGCCTACTGCCACCATTACACTTCAGGAGATCTGGATGCAGCTATCACTGAGCAAACTTGACATTTCTTGATAACACAGCTGAAATTTGGACATAATTCAAACTTTAATGTTATACAACTCAGACTCCAGACAGCATTCCTTCCGAAGTGCCAAGCCTGAAGAAAAAAAAACATTTGAAGACATGTAGATCATGTCAGACATCCACAAAGCCAAACCATCTGGGAGAATTACATACTCAAGAAGTCAAATTGATGACCTGGAAAACAAGCTGCAATTAAGAGATGCCAGTTCCAGCTGCATTTCTAAAATGCATAAAGGCCAGACACCCAGGTTTTTGTTATTGCTTGCTTTCCATGAGAGTTATGTAGCACTTTAGGCTTATTAATTTCTTCAGCTTCAGAACAAATTTTTGTAAAACTTATGCAATAGATAGTCCTTGGACTTCTTTGATCCCAATCCAGGCTTTAACTGCAAATACGAGATAATTATGAACTTTTCACATTACAACATCTGTCTAATAGGAGGAGTTAAACCCTCTATCACCTCCCTATTGCTTATAGTAAGGGCATGATCCAAGACTTAGTTGCAGGTGGCAGAGCAGGACAGATCCCTGTTTTTCTGTGCAGGTCTCACAGTGAGAACAAGCAATATCCATCATTTCATTCCACCCTGAGCAAACGTAGCCAGTGCCATGTGTTCACTGTCCCACCATCTACAGCTTTATCTCCCAAGGGCAAAAGCACCACATCATCTGCTCAGTGCTGTGTCAGCAACTGACAGTGGGACAAGAGCTGCTGAAAACTCAGCCCTAGCAGGGCAAAGACACTGTCAGTCAACCAGGTTTCTAGTCAGGAAAAGCAATTAGCAAGAAAGCATCCTACACAGATCAAACTTGAAACTTTTCCCCTTTTTTCTCATTCAAGAAACAGAAGTAATAAAGTTTAAAGGTTATCTTGACATAAGCATTTTGCACCCAAAACTGGTGCCCACTTTTTCTATACCCAGTATTTTGGGAAGGGCAGTCCTAGGTGCTGGAACACATTTTGCAGCCTTAATTCTATAGCAAAACAATCTGACAGGATAAAAATCCAGTGTGTATCCATGAGGGACAGCAAAAAGGCAGACAAGAGTGTGTGACAATCCACACCTCTCCTCTGAGCTATTACCTGTCACCTAGAGAGCAGCTTCTGGAAATGTCCATACTGCAATTTTACTCTGATTATGTGCATATTAACAGCAGGAATCAATACCAAAAGCCCCTAAAGGTAACGAAGTTCAAAGATATAGCACTTTAACAACGATATCACCTTTTAAAGCACTTGTTTGAGGGGCACTAGAGGTTCCAGTGAAGGAAGCAACAGCTAGAACTGGCTTTAACACAATGACCTTTTCCCAAATGATTTTTCTCACAGGGGTTCCATAAAGTCCACTTCTGTTTCAATCACAACTGTCAGGGCAATGTTAGCAGCACTGAAAAAGCATCCTGTCATCACAGGGCAACTGGGTTTGTTTGCAAACGATTTTATGGCAGTGACTAGCCAAGGCACAGAGAGCACAATGTACCAGCCGTCAGGCATTTTTGAAGGGGACACACTGAAAGGATGAAGGGCAGAGAGGGGATCGTGGTGGAGGCAGAATTTCAGTAACACAGGCCACTGCTCAGACTAATTCAAGTAATACAAAGCTCCTGGGAGTTTTCCTCCTTTGTTTATACTTCCCAGCCCCAGCAAACAAGCTGCTCCTCTCTCTGACCCCTGGGGTGGTTATCAGGCCAGACTAAGTCAACACACTGAATTTATGCAAGCACATACAGATACCACATGATGGTATCTCTTCACCATCAGTCTACCACACCTTTGGTTTCTGTCCTACCCAACCATTCATTGTGATCACTTACTCATTTCAGTGCAGAGGGACTGAATGCAGAGGCACCGGTACTGCAGCATACCTGGCAGGGAATGCTGCACCATGGAGGCTCTGCAGCACTGCTCTAACACTTACAGAGGAGAGAGGGGACACCGATTTCCATTCCTGCAGCCTCATCAAACCTTTCTAATCTGAGCACATTACTCAATTCCAAAACAGCTAGACAAAAGCAAGATTGCTGCATGAAGAAATACAGAGGGAAAGGGAAGAAAACCATGAGAAAGAAGGTCAAATCACACAAAGACAATTAAGCAAAATCCAAAGAGAATTAACTAATCAGCCCCTGAAGTGTCCTGCATGAAAAGTCTCACCGAGCCAGAACTGGCTGAGACTCAGGCATTCATCTAAACCAACACCTGGTCTCTGAGAGCAGCTACAGCCAGTAATAGAAGGCAGACCACTGCCCTGAAGGCAACAGAAACCTCAGTTGTCTAGGTCCACCTCCGCAAAAGCCAGACTTCTAATTTTATACAATCAGAACTTGGACTGTACCCAGAGGCTAAAATGAAGAAGAAAATTATAATAGGCTTTTTAGAACCAAATCTTTATCTAAGTATGAAATTTTCAATTAATTCCTCGGTCTCTGGAAACAGAGGACCTTATTTCCAGATCTTGGTATCAGCTGGAAGTATATGTGTCTCTTATCCTAAAACGTCAGATTTCTTAAACTCCCAAAACAAAGACTAACTCTAAGCAGTATCATGTGCATCCAGATCCAAGAACTAATGCTTTTTCATGTTTTCTTGAGCTCTACCCCCAAGTTTACTAAGGAGTTCTGAATCATTAGAAAGAAGAGTAATTTAAAGTTTAATGTGAAAGCTGAAATTTACTGCTTGGTGCTGGCTCTTGGTGTCTTGGGATAACCTGAAAAGAATCCAAAGTACAACAATAAACTGAGAGGAGATGATTACATACAGGTAGACGGGGAGAGCTAACTAAAGTATGTGGCATGATGCAGCGTCACTGGTGACGGCATGGAGGTGAGTGTACCATGCCTTGAGGAAGATAAATTACTTAGGGTTAGAATTACTCAGCACAAATAAGTAAGTAAATATTTAAATATCGGGAAAAGCTTAGCTTTGTAAAGGAAAGTGATCAAAGCCATTTCATGGGGCATGTAACAAATACCAGGCAAGACAATGGAAGCAGTCATCATTTTTCTTTCTAATGATGAAGCTGCCTTTGAACCCCAAAGCCAAGAGCTGGTCCATACCATGTCTTCCAGAGTTAGCAGCAATCCTGCCTGTGGCCAGCAATCCCAGGTAGGCTATGTGCCACACTGAAGATCTGAACTGAACTGAATTTCAGCAGAAAGAAAAAAATCAACTTAAAAGTGCCAAGCTCTCACACGCACCACTGAAGGGAGGTATTCCCCAACTCCATGCTCTGCTTCCCAGCAATAGCTTACTCATTCTATAAACCTGATGAGAAAACAATCATAGATGCCTTTTACAAGGCAAACTCCAAAGACTAAATCAATTTGTTCTATCAATCAGAAGGTATACTCAACAAAGAGCACGTATTGCAGGTTGAGTTCAGCCGGAGAGTCCCACGGGAGGCAGTTTCCAAGCAGCAAAGAGCAGCCTTCACGTGCAGCTCAGCTCCGCTCTCTCCTTTCTCTATCCTGCAAGCAGCATTCCCCAGCTGGAGATCAGTCACGCTATGACACTGCGGCCAGGATCTGGCTTGGATGCTGTCCACACCAGAATGGTTTGTGCTCAGCCAGGACTGCAGGCAGTAGCAGCACAGAAGACCGAGGGGCTCCAGGGAAGGCACATGGTGACACTTTTATCATCCCAACTGCTTACTACAGTAAGTGGTACTGAAACAATAGTTACACACCCATCCCCAGCCCCCACAGCCATCACCAAAGCTAACATCAGATAGAGGCTTTTGGCAAAGGATGAAATCTAGGAATTTTTTAAGATCGTGTTACATGCTTTGTCTGTAAGCTCAGCTGAGGCCAACTTACATGCCTGCATAATTTAAGTCACTCTGCTCTGGATTTTGAGGATTAATAATTTGAAGTTTGCAGATGCATTATATATTTGCCCAAGAGAAACAGTGCTGTCTCACTTTACATGACAACGATAATTCTGCTTGCAAAGTTCCCTGCTCCCTTAAGGTTTTAACCAATTTAGTGGGGGAAGCACAGACAAGAGCAATCAAAGGACACACACTGCAAACTAAGATCCCAATGGACTTTCATGGGCTAGAACTGTGTGCATGTCTATCTGATTCAGAGCTGGAACACTTCACGTGAACGTAAACAGAAGTAACACACTGAGAAATCACTATCTGGTGGCCACTCCATTAGGGGAGAGAAAAACTCTAAAAATCTCAGTTTTCTAAACTCAGAGATTTCCAAGATAGCACTGGAAACGCTGCATATAGAAACCACAATGTGAGTGCAGGATCAACACCAGAGGAAAACCCCTACCTTCAAGCAGAAACCAGGTAATACTGATTTATCCTAATCTATATAAAGCAAACAAGTGCCTTTATTACAAACAAGATAACTTATTTAAGCAGTAAAGCAAACTAATCTGTCTTTCAATTGGTGGCAATCATGCTGCGCTTTCTTTGCCCTTTGTCCACAGAATGCCAAACTCATTTCCTATTTCTGAAACGTTCTTGCTGCCAATAACTATGTAATTTGCAACACAGACCTAGCTCCCGGCCCAAGAGCTGGGAGGAAATGGGTTGATGTGGACTTGACCTCTCATGATGGCAATGGCATAAGACACTACAAAATCAAAATTCCCAGAAAAGACTCAATTACCAACAAACTCCCATCAGCTCCTCTCTCACAGCAAGAAGGAAAAGCAGTTCTTTTCAACAGTTTTACGCTTGTTCTTTGTTGAATGTCCTATGTCTTCTCTGTGAGGGGTCCTCCTCGCTCTGAGGAAGAAAGGGCAGAAGTACCTGCAGCACATGTGTACACCAGCACTGTGTTATTAGCACAGGCACACACATTCCCTGTTTTTGCGTGCATCATTTACACTACACAGCACCTGATTCATCAACCTTGAGCAACAGGAAAAGCATATTGGGGGCAGAATACTGGCAGAAATACTGTTCTGGATGACCTGTTGAACCTTCTTACTTCCCTTAATCCCTGAAAGGATGCTTTCCTGTCTCTCACTCTCCAGCTCATTGTTATTGCTACAATAAACACCACATTCCAGAATAAATTTTTTTTTTTTTTGTCTCTCCGCATAAATTTATAACTTAATGGCTTCAGGGCAGGAAGTCTTCATTTTATGGCAAAAAAAGCGCACTAGTATGCACAGTTAGCTTGCAGAACAGCAAATTTATTGTTCTCAAACACACCATGGGCCTTCTACAATCATCTAACAAAAGGCACAGAGTGACCTTGACTACCACACTTACAAGAAGAGTAGAGTTTTAACAGAGAAATCAGAAAGATGCTTCAAACTTCCATGACAGATTTTCTGTTGACAACAAAACCTATTCTAGTTTTCAGCCAGTGCAAATCTTACATACGCAAGGAGAAGAGTTTCCTTCAGTCTGCATTCACTTAGACAGACGTTTACAAAGTTATCTTTCTTCATGAAGGGTCATTTGATTGGGAGTACTTATCAATGTGGCTAGCAAAAGAAAATTTAATTTTGATGAAAATAGAATACTTCTTAGTCTTCATCTTACCATCAAAACAGAAGTCCAGCTCATCCTACCACAGGCACACTCAGGCACTAAAATGTCAAATGCCAGTGAGTTATCTACAATATGGATTGCTTCCCACAGACACACATTCCCAGGTCTCATGGCACGCAACCAAGCACAAGGGTTCCAAACACACCCCAGCATCTCAGCAAAGCAAAGAAAATCACGTAGAACTTTAGACCAGCTGAACCATAGGTGTTTTTAGTATGGGGAAAGGATTAATATCACTGCTAGAGTTCTGCAGTTTAAATGGAAAAGGCAAGCATGGCTGCTCCTACTGCCACAGAATTTATAATTCAAGAGCATTCACAAATAATTAACAATAACAAAAAAAAATCCATGTCTATTCACTGAGACCTGACAAATTTTGATTCTCATCTCAGAACACCTATTGCCTAAAGGGGAAAAGTCACAGCAATCTTCCAGCACAGCAATAAATCCAGCCTCATGCACCACTCCCACCCCCTCCCATCCCTACCACATGAATTCAACACTCGCTTGTGCTTCAGCTTTTTCTTTGTTTAATTTTGATTTCCTACATTTTGCCAGCTAACCAGAGAGGTGCAGCTGTTTCAGTCTCTCTGGAGAAAATCCAAGCAAGGCGGCAGCCCTTGTACATACACTACGGAGCAACACTCGCATCTGGTAATGTCAAGGTGGTCGTGGTTACTTTTCTCTGACCTTCAAGTTTCTAAACTGTTCCAACAAACCACAGAGAGGTTTGCACCGGGCAAGACCCCATCCACAACCCCAAATCGCCTCTGCCTCACCTGACTCGAAGGCGTCCGGCGGTGGACATCCCATAGGAACACGGGTGGCACTGGATCCTCCCCACCTCTGCAGTGCTTCCGACCCCACCACCTTTAACCTCTGCTGAGCAAACTCTGGCCACACACGGCTGCTTCCAATCTGCCACGAAAATCAAGCCTTCCGTGGCACGGGAACACCCCAAAAATTAAAATTTGGGCCTAGGGCTAGCAGGACAGCCCCCCTCCACCTCTCTTCTTCTTTCTTTTTTTTTTTTGCACGCCTTTTCATCCGAATCCCCCAAGTGGGACTGAATGGCAACACCTTTTCCCCCCAGCTTTGGGAATCCCTCCAATGCCCGACTCGCCTCAACAAAAGTTCCACGGGGGTGTGTGGAGAACGGGCAGGTTCGCTGTTCGAACTGTGACCCAGAGCATCCAAACTACTCCAAACCCCAACCCACGATCCCGGGGGAGGGCGAGGGGCGCCGGCACCGGGATAAATGCCGGACAGTGACAATAAGGCAGCGTCGGGGCTAGTCCCCTGCACGGCGAGGTCAGAGGGCGGCGCTGACCCGCACCCAGCAAACGCAGTGAATATATGTATGCATGTACTTGTATAAATACATATAGGAGAAGACGACGGCGCCCGTCCCGCAGAGGCTGAGCACTGGCAGGAACTCACCGCTCAGGTAGTTGGTCCACTTGTACAGCACCCCCTCCATGCCGGCCGGCCCCCGGCCCCATGCAGCGCGGCCGGCCCCCGGCGGGGTCACGCCGCCCGCCGCCGCCC
>VZRS01008989.1:939314-973606 GCA_013398055.1 Ifrita kowaldi | reverse complement strand
TATAATATATTTAATAATATATTTAGATGTATATAAATATTCTATTTTATATGGGAATCTAAATAGCTGATAAAAATAATGGGTGAGAGTGCACTGTCTTGGCATAAGCAGCAGCTGTACACAGCCTAGGGAATGGGAGGTGGAAGTTTATTCCTCCTGATGTTGTCTCTTGTCAAGAGCCAGTGTTGATCCTGCACTGCAGATGCTTTGGAAAAGAATGACAGTAGGACTTCATGAATGGAGGACATAATTCATTCATAGTAAGTACAAGGCCTGATGTGCTTGTGCTGCCTTTGCCACGTCATTTGCATGCAATATATGTTTCTGTATGAGCATGTCAAAGTCTGAGATCTTTGCTCAAACGTAAGGACTTTATTACAGCAGATTAATAGCAGAATAAGCTCTAATGAAGCCAGATGTAATAGGAACTGAATACGTCCCTTGTTCTTACATTCTAGTGGATTTTGTTGTTACCTTGTTAGGATTCAGACCTTGTCTTCAGGATTTGGCTGACTGCAATGATAGATTAGTCATTGTGGAGGATTTTATGGATAATACATCACAATCTCCTTTTTTTTTTTTTGGTGTAAGGGATGATAGATGCCTTTCCTGGAGGGTATTTTTATCATAGGATCTGCTTNAATCTTCTTTTTTTTTTTTTTTGGTGTAAGGGATGATAGATGCCTTTCCTGGAGGGTATTTTTATCATAGGATCTGCTTTAATTTGTAATATATTTTCTGATCCTCCTTGTGGTTATAGAATATGTGGAAACATCTATGCCTTGTGCAGACTCTGTCATCTCTTGTGTTGTGTTGTCCTCCTTGGTAGTGTATATTTTGAATACTTTAAGTTACCATGGCTTTACTTTTTTAAAGTCTGACTCTTGAAAGTACAGATCTTGCCAGACCCCTGGCTTGTGGACCTTACTGTAGGAGATCTGTTGCCAAGTTTAGTGGAACCACGTAGCACAAATAAGAGTGGCAAAATTTAAACATTTATGTGAGGAGCCAGCTTGACTGTACATTTTAAAAATCTAGGCAAGCAAGATTAGAAAAATATGTGTTTTCTTTGTCTTATTCTGATGAAGAACTAAAGACATCCATCCTCCATGCCCAGGTGAACTTCTGGAAGGAATAAAAGGCCAGTGTCAAATGGTAGCCAACTTTTTCCCTCTACGTCATGATCCTAATGTACTTTTATTATACTTTGAGATCCTAAGGCTATGTTGATCTGCTACATGATTATATAATGCTCCAGGACACCTGTGTAAATAGCAAACAGAGAGGCTTTTTATAGATACTAGATCTTAGATAAGTGACTCTAAGAAGTAATATAGGATCCCAGCTGTAACCCCCTGCTATACATACCATGTATTTTTGGTTGGTTGTTTATTATAAGAAGTACAGAAGCTGTTCCTTGTAACATAATTTTTGTACAGCTTGCATGTGTAAATATTAAATTTGCAAATATTAAATGGAGAAGCATTAGAGAAACCACTAAATGAATAGCTTCACATTCCTCATTCCTTATTCTGATGCCGATTTCCTTAAATGTTGCTCCACTAACATTCAAATCTGTGTGCTGTTTCAGCCTCAGAGAGGAACTATGCAATGCCTCAGCCCTGGCCCTCTTGGGGTGTAGATCTCCACCAGCGATCTTTAATGGTAACAGATGTTTGCTGGAATCCTCCTCAGGGCGCTGATGTTCTGGGTCAGGAGCTTGTGGTGTTAATCAAAGCACCCTGTCCATCAGTGCCAGCTCAGGACCTGGCCCTCCACCTGGACCGCGTTTGCCAGGGAGGTGATTCTGCTGTAGGAGTCCCCAGGGAGAAAAGCAACAGGAGCTCTCCTCTCTCAGCTCCATCCCATGGTAGGAATATCCTGGTGCAATTAACCTGGCTTGTGTTAATGAGAATAGGCTAGGCTCTGAGAGGGTGAGTTTTATTAATTTTTTTTAAATAAATATATGATCTTGGGAGAAGCCAACTTGCTCCAGTGGTCCCTGTAGGTACACTTCTGGACTGCTGAAGAATCCCAGTCCTCAGATTCCTGAAAAAATTGTTCCTAAAAACTACAGGAAAGTGTGTTGAATAGTTCCCCCTCTATAGTTCCCTGGTACAGTAAGGAACTACAGCAGTGAGCAAACTGTTGTTTACCAGTATTTATAGAGGAAGGTTGTTTTACATTATTGCTTTTTAATTATTTAATAGGGCACCTATTAGGAATGAATCATGGTTTTCCTTCTCAAAATAGGGTGAGGAAAATTGAGGCAAGAATATAAAAATGTGGATGTGGCAACACTGGCACGATCCTGTTCCTGTTTGCAGTGTTAGCAGAGGGCTCTGACCACATTGCTGTAATTAATAGTTTGTGTGTGGCTTGTAGCCGACTGACCCATGACTTCCCAGGGACTCAAGAGTTCCTTATCCAGCCATTTCTTGCAATACAGTGAAGGGAAAATAAGTCACGTGGGACACCTCAATCAACAAGAAAGTGCAAGGTAAATTCAGTGGCGTTGATGAAATTTCTGTTATAAATAAGCTGTGTACAAAGTCTTTTAGATTCCAGCTGCTTTGGATTTCTGTGTGCATTTCTTAAACCATCCATAAGTAAACTAGCTATGATCTCATTCTTACCCAGGCTGACGCTGGTGATGATATGCCTTTTATATTGCAGGGAAAAATAGGCAATAGCATCAAAAGTGCTTAGTTAGGACACAAAAACACATATGCAGCATGGCTTTCAGGACTTGGAGTGCCAGACCCATCAACATATTAGAGTAAGTAACAATACGCCACAATTAATTAATCCAAGAAGATTTTTTAGTGATTGTTAATTTTTTTCCCCAGTTCTCAGACCGATTTGTCATGTTGGTGTTTATTAATTTAACATTTGATCTGAAAAAAATTCCCCAAACTTCAAAGTTCAGCCTGTTCTTTAGGAGCAATCCAAAAATATGTTTCTTCAGGCCCCAGGCATTTCTGAAGTAGCTGAAGTTAAACAAAAAACATTTCTCTCAAACTCTGCAAATGTTCTAAAAGCTTTAAAGTGGCTCCTTACAGGGAGCCGGAGCAGAGAGGGAACCCCTGGGTTATTTTTGTTGCTGTGCAGTGGCACAGGGCTTCCTGGCGGAAAGCTCCAGAATTATCACTTTTCTGTGTGTTTGTGTATGTTTTTCCTTCCTCTTTTCAC
This sequence comes from Ifrita kowaldi, assembly GCA_013398055.1. Taxonomy (NCBI): domain Eukaryota; kingdom Metazoa; phylum Chordata; class Aves; order Passeriformes; family Cinclosomatidae; genus Ifrita; species Ifrita kowaldi. The sequence continues at coordinate 970,414 of VZRS01008989.1, read as the reverse complement.
CTCTGTCACTGAGCTCCTCTCTGCCCTGTGCTTTGATCCCCTGTTGAGAAAGTCTGGAGAAGGTAAGGGTTAGATCATCCTTCCAGCAAGGATAAACTGAATTCATGTCTGAATGAGATGACTCACATCAAAAGTGATTTTTTTCTAAGCTCTATGTTGGAAGGGATGAAGAAGAACTTTCTTTCCTTGAGGAACTGCATCACCACGCTGGGGCCTGATGGAAGCATTTCCTTGGTGTGTTTCGCTTTCATAAACTGTGTTTTTGCTCTCCAGTAAAACAGCCTTGGGAAACCAGTCTGCATTTTGCTGGTTCCTTTTGCTGTTATAACAGCATCTCTGAGGTTTTGCGTGCTGTTGAGAGCCCTTCACTGGAGTCATTTTGGTGTGGTCTTAATTCATTTTCCCAAGCAAAGACTGGTATTCACATAAGATGACAACATGGCTAATCTGCTTTAAGAGTGGGCTCTGAACATATAGAGGCATTTCTAAGGGAATTGCTTCATTACTCTGAGGAGGCCCAACCCAAGCTAGTAATTCTGCTTCCAGTTCGGTTACTATTGGTGTTTGCTTAAAGGTTTTCCACTTACAGTTCTCTTCTGGAAATTTCTGCCCAGTGTGTCCCGCCTTGTGAGAAGCCCTTTCAGCTCAGTTTTAAGTGAGCAAGAGCACTTTTCAGGACTTGGTTGTGATGAAATGTGTCTCACAGTGGGGAGTCACATTAACTTCTCCCAGACGATTGCATTGTGTGTTAAAATATGTGCTGTAGCCCTTACATCATATGATAGCTAGTTGTGCCACGTCACAGGCAGGAGTTTGACATATGTTGCAAAATAAAAGTTGCCAGTCATGGACACTATTTTGGATGTTTTCATCTCCAGCAGTGCTGACATGATCTCTACCAGCAAATTGTCTCCTGCTGAGAGCATAACACAAACACTGCCAACACCCTGATTCCAGATGTGCTGCGTGGCATGGAACCAGTGACAAATTATACCATTTCCATCTTGTATGGTCATGGACAGCAAAGAGGGCACCTTGATACCCCAAAACATACTGTTGAACTTTTTGTCTCAGTGGCATTTGGGGTTTGTTTTCTCTCACTAGGCACCTGCTTTATGCCAGATGTGGCCTTGCTGGGACCCATGGCGTGACCAATGCTCTGCCTCACACACCTCGAAAAAACCCTACACAGCCCCTGAAACTCTGTGCTCGGTGGCTTTGGTCTGTGTAAGGATTTGTCTTGGCCATGCAGGGTGTGAAACACCATGCCTTAGCTGTAAAGCTGTCTTAAAATCAGCCATTCTGCCCTGGAAAATAATTCTGATCCTTGGAAAGTAGTGAACAAAGTGGCATATCCTGATTGCTATTTACCAGTGAACTCTTGAGCTCTGTCTTCTTTGTGTCTCTTGGAGATCACTCTTGAAATGGTGAAGGAGCTGAGTTAGTGTGGCCACAGCCCTTTCCTTGAGTCAAATGAGTTGTGCTCCCACTGAAGTATAAGCAAATATAATGGAGGCTGTAGTAGTGAGTGCAGGTTGGAGCATTCAGTCTCTTTGTTCATATAATGCCATAGAAAAACACTGCTGTGGTGTTAATACCTTTGTCCTATACTCCCAAGAGAAGTAAATGAGCTTTATTTGGATTTTCTATGGGAGAAACAGCAGTGCTGTTTTACTTTGTGGCATTTGAATTGGCTTTTCAGAGCTTATTTGACTGCCTGCTGCTTTTGAGAGAGGCAGTAGAGCCAATTGGGTTTTGCGTGGTGAATATTTTGCAGTAGTAAGACACAGGTAATTAGAAGGGAAAATATTTAAAATAGCTATATGTCTTAATGTCAGTCCAGGCTGGCATTTGTGCATGTAGCCTCTCTTTTCTTTTTCTTAGTCATTAATCATTATAAGTGGATATATGTCAGAATTTATAGTTAGATTCAGCTCTCACTGTGTTTCTCATTTCTTGATAAGTTTTGTGTTCTGGAGCTCTACGAAAAAAAATCAATCTGCTTTGTGTTTTGTTTTCGTGGTGTAACAAAGCGACTTGTGGCAATAGATAATTGAATTTCCAGTCTGTTTTTCTCTGGGATGTTGAATTAATACATTAGATAATGCATTAATAATGATGCTTTATCTGCTGTGGATGCCAGTGAGAAAAAATGGACAAGGGTTTCACATCTGAAAATCTTTGATAATGTGGCTATGAACCAGCCATCCAGTTATAAATTGAATCTCTTTTGGGCTCAGCAGATGAAACTGCGAAAAGAAAAACACAGTAGAACAAAATAGTTTAGAATAGACCAAGAAGGTTACAGGTTATGAGCAGCTTAATCAGGAAATCACACCGTGCAGGCTTTTTTCCCTTTTCCCACTGTTGGTACCAAAGGAGCAGAACACCCTCTCCCAGGGAGAGAAATGTGCTGTCATTGGGCAAATACTTCTGAAAAAGCCCAGGGGACGTCACCTCTCAAACTTTCTTTTCTTGGTTATTTCATTTTGTAAAATCTTTAGTCGTTGTATAAACCTGAAAGCTGGAGTGCAGCTGGGGAGCTTTGAGCCCTTAGGTGGGTACTTGGTCCCAGGTTGGTGTTCCCTGGGTTGCTCACCATGTGCATCGTGTCCTAAAGCCAACCCGAGCCCTCATCACACATGAATGTTCTGGCACCAAGGGCGGAGAGACGAGTGAATCCACAAGATTATTAAGACATGGCTTTGTAGCTAAAGTGAAATCTTGCCAGTTGTCTGGAAAAAATGTCACAGTGGGTAGGCTGTAAATGCAACTGTATTTTTACCTACTTCTCTGATTTTTTTGGAAATGTGATTTCAGAACAAAGTATTCTCTAGAACTCAAGCTGACTTCATGGCTATGTCTTCTTTTCTTTCTCTCTGCGTGGTACTCCATCCATGGTTTACTAAGTGGTGCAATTTTGATTTTTCTCTTCATCCCAAGTCTAATGGGTGAATGGTGATAAGTTTGTAGCTTTGGAGAGATTTTCTTGGCAGTTTCAGTCTATATTTCTGACAGGAAATCATTTTCTCCCTTGAGTTATGATTGCTGGCTTACATGAGTGCCGTCTAACCACCACTCAACTGCTGTTTGTCTGCTGTCTTTCTGGTCTTAGAGAAGGCCAAGCTGCCCCAATGCAAAACATAAAATTAGATGAATGCTGCAGGAAGGGAATAACAACATCATCTTCTGTGATCTTCTGCGATTTTATTTTACCACTTCTTATCTGAAAAGCATCTTCAATTCCACTTGGAGTCAAGAATTAAATTTGTTTAGAGAGAGTTCTTCCCATATATGGAAAACAAATGGAACTGGCTCCATTTGTGTGGGTTTTTTTTTTTAGTGGAAGATCACTGTGTTCTGCTACAGATGTTTGCAAATGAGCAAACTAGAGGAATATGTGGACCTCATCTTAGATCTACAGAAATCTGCCCTGTAACATGGCCTGTGTCATTTGGCTAATCCTTGTGTAGTCCACATCAAATGAGCAGTCAAGGCTATAAAACTTGTATTTGGAGGAGTTTGCAAAGTTGGGGAGAGGAACAACTGAAGAGGGACAAATGGAGGGAATCAGGAACTAAAAGTAGTAGAAGTCTCGCCTAACCAGTGCCAGATACAAAGCAGAGCTCCACTTCTATCTTTCTTCCCAGCACTGTGTAATGAAAATCTTCATGGCACTTGTGTGAGTAATGGCTGAAGAATGGAAGGGAAGAGGGGCTCAGCCCGGCCCTGCTGAAGCCCAGAGAAGCTCTGTCACCGCCTTCTGCGGCTCCTCACCACACAAAGCTACAGCTGTCAACTTCGATGCTCTATTGAACTTGCTAACGTAATTGTAAAGATCATCTTGAAGTAATTTGATTTTTGTCTTCATAAAGTCACGCAAGTGTTGCTGATTTGTGTACTTGCTGTGTTTATTTTTGTTGCAAGTTCAGTTCTAGTCCATTTAATTACGAGGCCAGAGGGTCATCTCCCCTCTGTGTGTGCCAAGCCATCAGCAGTCCCCCCCTGTGAGGTGCAGTCGGCTTCAGCAGTGGGTGCAAGCTGTGCCCTTCCTGAGCGGGTGCTGGAGGTGATGGGTGACTACCAGAGCCCCCAGGCACCAGTGCCAGTGTCCCTGCCCAGCCCCTCTGGGCGCTGCTGACAGTGGCCAGAGCAGAGCATAAATCCCCATTTCATGGTTCCTGCTGTCACCTGGGAGATGTAAGACCATGCTAATGCAAACAAATCTTGTTAATTCTCATGAAACACATGCAGTTATAGCCCTGTTAACAGCACAGCATTAATTAACTGAGTGGTGCTTGGATTAGGTACTTATTTAATTTCCCTAACTCGTGTTCATAACCCATAGCAACACAGAACATGTTGTGCTCCAGAAAAGCTGTGAATGAGAACTGAAGCATGTCTTGCAGGTTTTCTTTCTTTGTGTGGGGAAATTAGACACTGGTGCAGTGGTGTCTGATCCCTGTCCCTAATTGTTTTGAAGTCCTGCCTGGTGATGCAGCCTCCATTTTCCCTGGGAATAGAAGAGGTCAGCAGGCTGAGGGAATTTAATACATGAGATCTGGAATACACCTCTAACTCTTCCAGCTAACGTGCTTCTCAAAGGCTGCCAGTCTCAGGTTTCTGTGCGAGCAGAGAGGATGGATGGTATAAAGTGGAGTATAGGGGAAAGAAACACACAGAAGGCTGAGTCAGAGTATTAAAGGTACACATTAATAACTGTCTTATAACTAATTGTTTCTGGCTCAAATACAAGCAATACAAGCTCTAGTCGTCTTTGCTGTTCTTGAGTTAGGCTTGCCTTTGCTTGGGAACATTTTACTTAACAAAGTAGGTAGGCTGATTTTTATCAAATGAAAAATGCCTCTTGTAAAACACTGTTCTGACGTAGAAATATTTATCGTAAATGCTTTCATGACACTGGAATTTTCTCTAATGATAGAAAATTTCATGACAATAGGATGTTAATGTGGGCTTTATAAGAATTCAGAGTTTCCAAAACTCCATGGGAGAACATCAGGTCATGCAGACTGAGTTCCTCAGACTGTTCAGGGAAGTCCACAGCACAACCCAGGGAATGGGCTCAGTACTCATAATAACACAATTGTAGCAGTGAGGTGCTTCACTAAGGCTGATTAGGAGAAACTGGGAAGTTAAACTGCAGGTAGAGAATAGGACCCCCCCTGTGCTGCCCTCCCCAGGGCTTTGGCAGCTGTGAGCTGCTGCGTGTGATTTGCTCAGGTGGCTCAGCAGCCAAATGCCCCCAGGTGCAGAAGGCGAAGCTTCCCCAGCCCTGCTGACCTGGTTTGGGGAAAGGACTCCTGGTAGCCCAAGAGATTATAATTTTTGCTGTCTCAAAATACATCCTTGTCCTCTCTGGCTCTTGGACATTGGCTAATAAGCAGGAGAGAAGTTGTTTCAGATCTGTATGGAAGACTGGCTAAATCCCTAATGGCTGACATTAATCTAAGCATGGGTCTCCAGGAGTCTGGAGTCAGTGGGCACTGTCAGAAATCCTGTTTGTATTATGGTATGTTCTTAATAGAAGAAAAGAGTGTACATGGCAGTGGCAAAGGCATGCCAGGGCTGCAAGGGGGAGAATGTGGTGGCTGTGAAGCAAGGACAGTGCTGCACAGTGGGGCTCTGCTCCAAAAGGCTCCTGGGTCTTGAACGCAAACCTGCTGCACCACCCTGGTCTGAGGGTGCCTGGGGGAAAGTGTGCATCTGTGTCTGTGTGTCTGCAGTTCATTTTAGACTATGTATCTGCAAGGCTGGAAAATCTCCACCAGAAGATTACAGTTTTCCATGTGTTAGTACCTAAAAGCATCAGTGAAGACACCTCTCAGCTGCTCCCTGAGTCCCCTGCCAATGAGTGAGCAACGGGTTTAGCTTGGTAAGTAAATGATGAGATCAAATGTGCAGAGTCCACCACATTGTCCTAGATGATGTCTGTGAGAAAATGCCAGAGGTTGCAGTATAAATGCAAAGACTTTGAGGAGTGCTGCAGAAGTTTTTTCTTGTGGACAATGACTAACTTCGTAGAAAGCATAGTAACATATGAGCCTCTCAATTTAATCAAAATTCTTTCTTAAGCTGTTTTCCACAAGAAATCCCAGTTTCTGAGTCGAATAAATACCAACTTATTTTGCTACAGTGCTGACACACTCTGTGTGGAAGTTTTACTTCAGTGATTATTCATTAAATGGAATTCTGAGCACATTGGATAAACTGTAAAACCAGTACCATTAAATACGTAATACAAATCAGAGATAAAAAATACTTTTTCTGAGTTGGGATGTGTTCACTAAACACTTTGCTGGCATATTTCTGATTTCTTGCCACTGGTTCACTTGCATCCTTCAATACTACTGAAATAGTTCAGAACTACCACTGCTTTGTTTTTTTTTTTTTTAAACAGCTGTGGATTGGGATTGGCTTTAGAACCGGGTAGGATGCTGTTGCAAACTCTGTCATTCCCTTGAGCCTGATCCTGCTGTTGGCAAATGCACTTGGGTTGGCAGTGTTTCACGGGAAGAGAGAGAAGTCTGGTCTTTCTCAAAAGATAGTTACCTATGAATGATGTGGATGTTGTTAAATATTGCTGTGCTGCTACAGATCAGGTTTAAAAGAAAACCTTTAGAACCCTTTTTTTTATCACGGAATTTGAACAAGATGCAATCTATGGACCAAGCAGTGTGAATGGGACCCTGCCTACTTGTATATGCTTTTAAAGAGCACAAAAGCTCGTACCAACCCGGATAAGAATTATTTTATGCACAATGCCTTTTCAGTCTGACTTCTGTTATACAGAGGTATTTGAACTCACAGGGTACTAAGAGAAAACACATGGTCAGCTGAAACATGAGAGAGCCTTTTAAGCAGCGTGTCTTTCAAGTCTGCAGCCATTCCCCGTTGGCCTGGGAGCCGCCAGCTCCCAGGCGAGGGCGAGGCCAGGCCTCCACCGTTGGCTGGGAAGCCACCAAAGCCCAGTGGGCTACTGGGAGGCACAGCCCTTCTGAGTCAGGGGCAAATGAGAGCTTGAGGAAGTGGTGGGCTTCCAAAAGTGTCATCTTTGTGTACGTGTTGGACTGGATCACCTCAGGTTTTCATAGCATTGTTGCAAGAGTAGTGTCCTGGCTGAATTCCAGCTTAATTAAGGTGGAATGGGAAGAGCTGATGGCTCTGTGTGTCTCCCACCTGGTTTCTGCTTTCTTTGGTAGAAACAGCCAGTGAAGGGAACATATTTTCTTTCCCCATGTAGAAGCCTCAGTTTAGGGTGGAGGTGCTTTTCTTTGACTTCATGGGAGACTTTGATGGTGTGCCAAGCTTAAAAAAAAAGGAGACACTATTTTCCTACTACACTGTATGTCTTAGATGTGATGAGAAAAAATGATTTTCTTAAATTGCATGAAATGTTTGTGGGATTTGATCCCTGGGTAATAGCATGTGGTTTTAGGGCTCTGCATGTCTCATTAGTTTTACATAACCTCTTGCTCTTTCGTGATACCGCATCCCCCAAATTTTTCATCCTTTTCCCACTTACGTTCCTATGCCTTGTGCTGTCACCGCCCACTCCCTCCGTTTGCAAGAACATCTTCCCATTTTTGTAGTAAACAGACCCCTACTTTTCTTTCTTCAGGAACTGTCTTTATAACAAATACTTCCTTTAAGACTTTTGTCTTGGATCTGTACAAACTTGATGCTAAGCTTTCAAGAATCTAGTGGTTATCTGTTATGTACTATGCTGTCAGCACTCTTAAAGACCTAAAAATATTTTATTAATGTAGAGTTATAACACAATTCAGTAACAGCGTCTACCCAACAAAGACCAGAGCATGTTACAAGGTTTTTGGGACACAATGTCCCAGTCACAGTACATTTCGTGGTGTGGTCAATCTATACTTTCCTTGGGGAAGGAAATAAATGTGAGCTATGTACTGTACAGAGCTGAGCATGTTGCTTGTACCGGATAAATTGCTAAACAATATAACTGCTACTCCAGCACTAATGATCAGAGCCATCCCTAATTATGTTAGTGCCTTGGGCAAAGAATTTGGGTAGTGTTGCTACTCCAGCTCAAAAGACCACACTGTCCCCATCCTACTGTGGCCAGGGCTGCTGCCTGGCATGGTGATATCAACACACCTCGTTTGAGGCTGCTGGAGGCACTGACAGGTAGAGAGGTTCCTGTTGAGGGTAGAAAGATGTATTAGCCCTAATTTTTAAGTGATTACATCTGAGCATGAGAAATTGCTTTGTTTCCACTTCACTTAGCAAAATGCAATCAATTCCATATTTTCTGTGAAACAATACTCTAGATGACATCACAAAACCAGCCTGATGCCTGCAGTCCTGGGCAGATTTGGTTGGAGACAGATTTTCCGTGTAGCCATTTTGTGCAGCCTCAGGACAGAACCAAAATTCCCAGCTCTTTTGAAGGCTCAGAATAAATAACTTTAAATTTCTCCCATTGAATTTCGACATGTTTCTTTTATTGCAGAACTTGGATTTTCATGCCCTTATTTGAATTGTACATTAAAATCTGTTACTTGCCAGCATCCCACCCACATGTAGTACTACGTCTCATGGAAGTCATCACTTAGTTGGAAATGTGTTCACCATATGCATACTCTCAACTCCAAAAGTAGCACCCAAGGGTTTTTTAAACTCAGCTCATAATCTACAGACACCGTAAGAAAAATATAAAAGATAAAAGAGAATATTTTAAGATGCTATAAAATCTCTTAGAAACTATTTTAAACCTCTCTCTGTTATAAGGAATCTGAGGAACATTTATTTTTCTCCTCAAACAGGAGAAAAGATAGGAGAGTATCCAAAAACTTTTGCAAGTATTTTTATTGCCTTGCAGAAATAGGAAATGGGAAGCTTGGAGGGAGCAGGGGGAATGTTGTTTGTTTTTCCAGATTGAGACATCCAAAAGTTTGGAATCCCTATGAATAATATATACATTGACATACTTCTGGTTGGACAATGTTAAAATACAGATGGTGTGGAAGCTCCTAGTTGCACATGGATATTGTAACTATGCCTTTTAAAAGAATGCTGTGTATAATGATGATACCTCTGTAGCAGCTGCAGCTGCTCTTGCTTAACAGGGAAGGGTTTCCTCATCACACATAACATTTCTGCAAGTCAGTCACCTGCTTTGGGACCTGCCGTAGTCTGTTGTCCTTTGACAGAGAGGAAGGGAAACTGTCCTAGAAAAATGACTTTGCTGGTCTGACAGTGTGAGTTAGATGGGAGTCTTTTATTCTTTTTAAAATGACTTAAACATTACAAAGAAGGCTAAGGTAGAAAGGACATTTCGAAAAGGACTTCAGAAACAAGCAGAGGCAATATGGGTATCAAATGTCTGCATTGTGGACAGTTCTGGTTGGGTAACATTTTATATCCTGTTGGCTCAGTTCTGTACAACTATGCAGGGCAAAAGGCGAGGGAAAGTCAGGCAAGTAGAGTTAAACAAAGTTCACTTTATTTTGATAGCTGGGTGTGCATCTTTTGTTTGAAGCAAGAGATCAACACGTGATGCCATCACTGTATCAACCTGTTCCAGCTCTTTGTTGCTACTTAAAAAAATCCCAAAACAAACCCACAATAATTTAAAAAAAAAAAAAAAAGGAGGAATGCAGTCCAGGAGATGGAAGGAACTTGGGTCAGTGCTAAAAAAAAGTCAGCACATTTTAGTAACTAATGGCCTCAGCACTAGCTGGTGCCGACCATACTGATGACGTGGGCTCGGCTCACTGCTCACAGCTCGTGCTCTGGAGAGGATCCTGCTCTTTACTGAAAGAGTTTTCTCTCCTCATTTTAGCTCTCATAGTCACTGTATTTGTTTATGTGTTTTTGCTGTTCCAGGCAATAGCTCATTATTTAATCAGGAAACCTTTTTTCATTTTGTTTTTGTTTTGTTTATTTGTTTAAGGGCACATTCACATATGTCATTCATCAGCTTGAAACTGAGGAGAGGCAGTCTCTTCTCCTTTTCTTTAAGTTTCATAAATGATTTTGGTGAGTCTTTCGTAACCCTGCGGGTGACAGTCACCTGCACGCTCAGTAACTTGGTCAGTTTTCAAGTAAGAATTTCCTGGTTGTTGATAAGTAAATCCTGCAAATAACCAGACCTTTTCTGCGACTTCTTTATACAAAAAGCACACCTCATGGACAGCTATTACAATTAAATCATTACATGTATTAAAATATATCCAAATGTTCTTAAAAGCTCAGAACACGTTCAAGTGCAGACATTCAGATCCTAGGCTGAGGGCTCAGAAGAATTTGTTCTTACAAGAAGATTGCTCCATAGCTGCTTGCTATAGCTCCCACATGTCTCCTCGTGCTGCTCTGGTACCCATTACTGGCAGACACAGTGCAGGGAAGAAACTGTCTCTGGACAGGCAGGGATTCCTGTTGTCCTGGTTTCAGCTGGGATTGAGTCCATTTTGTTCCTAGTATTATTGGTACAGTGCTGTGTTTTGGCTTTAGGATAAGAATAATGCTGACACCACAGTGACGTTTTCAGTTGTTTCGGAGAAGGGTTTGTACCAGTCAAGGACTGTTCAGTTTCTCCTGCTGTGACAATGCATAGACTGGGCAGGGAAGAGAAGTTGGGTGGAGACCCAGCAGGGACAGCTGGTCCCAACTGGCCAAAGGGATATTCCAGGCCATATGGCACCGTGCTCAGTGTCTCACAGAATCACTTAGGTGGGAAAAGACCTTTGATATCATCAAGTGCTACCATTAACCCAGCGCTGCCCAGGCCACCACTAGACCATGTCCCTAAGTGCCACATCTACGCATCTTTTAAACCTCTCCAGGGTTGGCAACTCCACCACTGCTGATGAAGCCTGGGCAGCCTGTTCCAGTGCTTGACAAGCTTTTTGGGGAAGAAATTTTCCAATTAGGAATACAAAATTAAGGGATAAAGCAACTTGAAGCCATTTCCTCTTGTCCTGTTTCTTGTCACTGAGGGGAAGAGACTGACCCCCAGCTTGCTACAACCTCCTTTCAGGTCACTGAGCCAGAGCAGGGGAGGGAGGTGACTCCTGCTGCCTCTGCTGTGTCCCTCTGCCCACGTGCAATCAGCCCTGTCTGGGCTTGCTCAAGGGACACTCAGGACTTCAGGGATGGGATACATCCCTTTCCCTCTGCTGTTTATACTGCTGCAAAGATCAGTGGAGCTTGAGAGTTGTTTTGATGTCTCCAGAGAACCCAAGGACCCCAAAACCCCATTGGTTAAAGCTTCTCCAATGACTGATAAAGATACCTCTTTATGCCAGAGGAATATCACAAATGTACTCCCAAGACCCCTCAGGAGCAGATAAATTACTTTAAATTTGAAAAAAATCCACAATGGATTTTTCTTATTAGATAGATGGATGCTTTTTATGAGCTCTATGTTGAAATGCTGATTTTTGAAATTCCTACTACAGAAGTTACTGGTTTATCCACTTACAGCTCTTATGTTTGGTGACAGCAAGAGAGCTTTGTGTCCACTTTGTTTCTGAAATTGTAGCTGGCTTGTATCTAGAGAGACAGACAGGAACCAATAGTTCGCTTGTCTAGTTCTGGCTTTAGTGTATTATTAAAATGGCAGTTGTGATTTTTAACTTAAATTTTAATTAGGTCACATGAAGAAGAAAATGGCATGTGCAGCAGGAGCAGCTGTGGCAGAACAAGAACCACCAGCTCCCAGCAGGCCAGGGAGCATCCCTGCTCCATGGGCATCCCTGCTCCTGGGGAGCCCTGAGCTTTGCAGAGCTCTCACAGGAGAAACGGGGAGCTGTGCTTCCTCAGAATTGCTGACATCAAGGCTTCTCTTTCTGCTGATTTAAGAAACACTTAAAGGAGCAGGATGAGAAATTATAAAGGCTCCTTTAAATATATACCATTAACACTGTATATTACAAAATTTAGGATGTATCTTTCTTATGCAAACAAATTCTAAAACGGTATATCCCAGTCTCCCTGTAAGTAGTTTTTCTTAGTTAGAAGGAAATATGATTTGCACTCAGTTTATGTAGTTTGCTTAAGCGTTTTTAAATTGAAATGTACTTGAGCTTCTAAGCAATCCATAGAGGCTTCCTTGCCATGATGTTATTACCAGCTGTCCACATTTTATGGGCATTTCACTCTATCTCATTAGAGGAAATCCTGAGGGTGCACTCTGCAGAATTTTGTGTATTGACCCAAGTGTTTTGATTTTCTCTTTTATGGTGAACTTTACATTAATTGGTATAATCGATGTGGCCTTGGACTATATAAACATTTGATATTGACCAGAGACATTTGTGACATGAGGAGCACACTGGCCTTTCTGCTGGTTGCCATGATGTGGGCCCTACACCTCACTGCAGCTCTTGCTGGGCTCCAGGCTCAGTTACAGGTGAGCTGCACCAGACTTGAAAGAATCAAATCGATACATGGGTGAACAAATGGTGTAGAAATGGCAGTCTCTGCTCATAACTACTTTGGGGCTTGGTTTAGCTTCTCTGACGACACCAAGTGTCCCCCCAGTGATTCCAGGGAGCTTTTCAACAGGTGAGAGCCCCTTTACACGAGTTGATGCCCTTTTTGTGGAACAAAACAAGTACAGGGGTCCAAAAGTGCTGTAAGAGGACATCAGTACCAACACAGCACGCCCCTGAGCATCTGGATACAGAGTCATTTCAAGCCCTGATGCAGAAGTGAAAGGTAAATCCTGGCTCTTGAGCTCAGCACTGACCACATCCCACTTCCTGAGCAGCAGAGAATGCAAATATCTCCCAGGGCCTGGGCTCTGTTTGAGTCTGTGCCATGGCTATTGTATCCTGGGCTCTGCTTGGGCCTGTGCCATGTTCTTTTGGAGACATGGGACATCAGGGAATTTTTTGGAAGTACGTTTGGTTTTTGGTTAATGCTTTTAGAAAGTAACACAGTCACAGATAAGTGAAATATCTGATGTCTGTTCAAGCTCCTGTGGAGAAATAGCAAACTACAACTGACTTAATTCAAATACTGGAATTTGAAGGAAATGTACAAAATAATGTATCAAATTATGTATGTCATCCATGGGGAAAATTTCTTAAATATTTAAGTCTATATACTTACTGCGTTGTATTATTTTAAGCAGAGAAAGGATACTTCTCCCTTGTAACCCACCATGCTGTATTTGGAGCACTGTGCTGTTTTGGCATCCCCCAATCTGTGCACTCTTGTTCTCAGCAGAGAATTAGCCTGATTGAGAAGCAGAGTTCATACCCTTGTGTGTTCCTCTTCCATTGAAACTGATTTATGTTTTTAACACTTTATTTATTCCTACCTTATTTACATAATTGGGATTTTTCAGTAATATTTTTATTGCTGTAAGAAAGTGAGAAATCGAATGTTTTGGCCAAATTAGCCTACTTCATGTTCGTTTGGCTGGCCTGTTAATTTTCTCAGTTTGATCTGAAAGAGCAATTACATCATGATGAAAGTCTAGCATAGGTTTTGTCTGTACATTGCACGTGGTTATTAGCAAGTTTGGGGTGTGTGGGTTAACTATTGCTTTCACTTGATTTATTATTTATGGCACAGCTCTTTTTGGACTGTGTATACATATATGTATATGCATATAAACACACATATGTTATGTTATATAAAAGATGGCAGTGTGTGGTAGTAAATACATTTCTTGGCATGAACCTGGAATGTCAGCAGTAGTCATGAGTAGCAAATTTAATTCTTGCCAAGCTAACATAAGAAGATAAGCAAATATTTAATGTTATATATGGCTGTTTTATGGGGTCCAATCTGCACACATGTTCTCTTTATACTGCTTTTGTTGGGAGAGAGAGAGAACTTTTTCTTCAAATTAAAAATCTGATTTAAAGTTTCATGTACCCAGGGAAAGATTCCACTCAATGACTGGTCTTTTTCCTGAGCAAATCCTTTCTGTTACTGATGGAAATCAGCTCAGTTGAGGACAAAAAAAAAAATAGGGACTGAGTTTCTTTGCTGTTTCCTTGGGTCACATCAAAGTCCAAGCCTGTAAATACTTACGTATGTATTTAACTTTGGTACTTTGAGTATTCTTAATGATTCAAATGAAATTCCTCCTGGCAGAATAGTTAATCATGGGAACAAATGTTTGCAGGTTTGAGTCCCAAGGCTGTTTTTGCTCTTCGGCGGAACCATTTCAACATTTTGGTATTCTCCTATAGCTGTCATGTGTGGGAGTGGTATGCACTGATCAGGTTATACCATATCTTACAAAGCAATAGCAAAATATATCTGTGTTTTTTCTTCTGAATGTCTGTTGTTGGTCTAAATACTCCTTTACTAACTGCCTTAAAACGTTGCTTAAATGTACAGGAGAACGGTAGAAACCTTAATCAAAAATTGCAGGGTGGGGATGTTCATAGGAGAATGAAATACAGCATTACCATGATGAAGTGGCTGGTTTAATTCTTTATTTTTAAACTCTTATTTAACTCTGCTGCACTGTTATATAATTCTTTAGGGAAAAATGTTAATGCTGATTTAATATGCATTTAGTAATCAGAATTTTGCAAGCCATTTGTGATGTTCGGGTTGGCAGGACCCAGCTGGAGCATTTACAGGTGTGCTGAATGCAAATATTTAATCCTGGTTCATCTAGAGATGGTCTATTACAAACCCAAAATGAAATATGGATAAAACCTGTAACATTTCCTCCCTTAAGTGTATCAAATAATGTACTTTTAATTTAGATACTTGTATTTCAAAATAATTTTTCTAAATTTAACTAGTGCTCTAAGGGAAATGAAGGGCTTTTATTTTCCTTGCAGTGTGCTGCACTGCAAGTGGGTTTGTGTGTCGTTGTGGTAGCCCAGTGCTGGAGCAAATGGGCTGCCATTCCAAATCACCTTTTAAGTGCTTTTTAATATCTCTAGGAGATGAAGGGAAAAATAGGGGTTTTGTGATTTTCACCCTGATTTACAGGACTTTATCTTCATAGAATTTATGAAATGCTTCTGTTTAACATTGAGTTTGTTTCATCGGCTATTTACTTGGAAAATTGCTGAGAAATGTTGCACATACCTTTTGGGTTATTTTAAATGGACAGATTTGCTTTAAAAGAAGTTGTAATCTTTATCACATCTGTGGTGGATTTACTACACTTCCTGTAAAACGTTTTCTAAGGTAATGAATATAGCATTAACAAAGTCTACTTTTTGTGTGTCAGTCAACATGACTTGATTTTTTCCCCTCTTATTCCATTAGATTTTTTGGTTGTTTTTTTTTTTTTTTTCATCCTAAAACATTTACAGTTAAATGCATTTTAAAAAGTAATCTAGATGAGAAATATTTTAAGTAAACAATCAAAGGTACTTGGATAGTAATATAAATTATAATATTTGTTAAATTTTCATTCAAGCATACATTTAAGTTGCAAGAGAATTTTTTTAAATCAAAGAAAAGAAAAATGGGTATACGCATTTATTACCATAGTAGAGTAGCCTTGTACTTTGTATTCTGCCTGTTTGTGTCTTGACTTGTATTTCTATTTTATAAATGCAAGTAAGAATGCTCCATATGCAAATAACATTGCATGACATATGTTGCCCTAAATATTCCATTTATCTGGATAGTTTTTAAGGGAGAGTGTAGAATATGTATTCTTTTTATGCAGTTCTTCATACTAGTGTGAAATATTGCTCTTTTGCACTTGTCCAGAGCTGTGGTGACCTGAGTTTTCTGCCATTAGTTTTCCATCTGGAAATTCAATCCACCTTCCCAAAGGCTGCCTCTTCCCCCACTGAGCAGCTCTGAAAGGTGCTGGTGGGGGGAACTGGCTGTCTTCCTGTTGCTGCAGAACGGCATGCTGTGATTTAAATAATCCATCCTTGAAACTTGGACCTTTCCTTTTTGGTAATAGATTATTCCTAAATGAACCTTAATAAGAGTGCTGGCAGGTAGTTAACAGCAGCAAAGGCAATCATTCTGAGTATATGTCAGAGCCATAAAACTTAGGAAAATAAAATATAATGAAGTTTTTTGTCTAATCTGCAAGGTGAAAAGGATAGGAATAGAAATGAATGGATTTGAGGAGCTCATGGAGTACTGTTTATTTCTTTGATAAATGTTACAGCTTGTGCCACATGCCAGTGGAGCAGTCATTTTTTCTGGACATTTAAGCAGCTGTTTCATCTGACCTGTAAGCCTGAGCTCAGATTTAGCTATTGCTGCTAAACCTGGTACCTCTCCCACTTCCAGTGCTGAACAAGTGTGAATCCAGCTCCAGAATTATTTACTTTGCATGTTTACTGACAAAATTCTGCTGATTTTTTTTCTTGTACCAAGTACCACCTTCACCTGTGGTTACCCGCTCTGAAATGCAAAATGTCATCATGAGAGACCGAATAACCCCCCTGCCTTCAGTGGGACTTCTTTATCTGTCTCTACTCCGGGTTAGACCCTGATGTGGCCTTTCCATGCATAGGAGGTGGAGGGGAGGCTCACCTGGGGCAGGGGCTCTGAAGGGCTGGGGGAGATGAGCCCTGGCCTGGGAAACTTCCTCTTCCCCTGCCAGAGCAGCAGCTTTGGGTCTGCCATAGCCGGGTGTGAACGGTCCAGGTTGTTCCCTAATGCAGACAAACACTCTGAAACCTGCACTAGCAAACCCAGATTGTTTGGCCAGTCAAGCTGCAGTGGCAGTAAGTTGCTGCTCTGTAAATTCTGCAAAGCTCTGCCTGGACCTTGGCTCATTTTTGTACTTGCCAAAGCTTTCTTAGAGGGTGTTTTGGGTTGACTTTTTCTTGGGACTTGGAGTAATATGGGAGTGAAGACAAGATGCCTCAAACAGGGCAGTGACAAATGCAAAAAGAAACAGTGAAAAATGAGGAGACAAGGATCTTAAGGAAAAATCATAATAAACATCACATACAGGCTACCCACTTATGCCAGCTCAGCTTTCGGAGTGTTTTTCTAGACTCGGTTAATATATAGCACAGGTTTCCCTCCAGTGAGGAAAAACATTAAAAATATATTAATCATCCTTAAACAAAAAAACATGTGTTTGAATGACAGGGGAAAAGCATGCAACATCAAAGTAGATGTTTCTGAATTTTGAACACTCCCTCCATACCCTTCTCCTGAAGTAATTTCTAAAATTTACAAAACATCTCTGCCATCCCCAGGCCTGGCTCTGGTGCCTGTGGACCACTGTGCTGGCACCAGGGCAGCTGGGCTCCGGGGTCAGGGGATGGATCTGGTACTCCGGGTGTTTGCAAGATGATGCCCCCACATCTTACCCTCTGTATCTATACAATTCAGATTCAGCTCAGAATCCTTGAGAAGGGGACTGTGTCTTCTCATGCAGCAGACGAAATAGAGTAGCTGTGCTTTCAGAACGAAGGAGCAGTATGACCTTTAGCTTGCCTTTAATGTGGGGAGTTGTTTGTCATCCACTGCAATGGCATTCAGTGACAGAAGGGACAAGAATGCAGCAAGGGAATGGGAACAAACCTATTTGCATGCAACTTGTGGATATCTAAACAAGGCGAATTGGGGCTGTAAATGTAGAGCAGTTGCTGTATGCACCAAAACTGCTCTCGTTCACCAGGCACTGATAGGTCTCTGTTTATGCAACATTAAAGAACATCAGGATTAGAAACCCAATGCTTTTAGCACTGTAAGGGAGGTGAGTGGTCCCTATTCCCACAAGTTGCCTTGCTAAGGCTTTGCACGGTGCCTCTGTTAATTGTAACACCCGGACTTAGAAAGGCTTAAACATGCATTTTATCTGGCCTCTATTCAGGAACCATGCGGGCAATTTAAACAGCTGCTTCACTGAGGTCCATGAGCCAGAGATGCTGAAGATGCTTTCTGAACTAGGTCCCAATCATGTGGTCAGAGGAAAGAGAGGGGAAGAAACGGCAAACTGGAAGGAAAAAAAATAAGATTTCGGAATAGAAATGTGTGCATATTTGCTCTTACTGCAACTCAAGAGGTGTCAGAATAATAACCTTAGATTTAAAAATACTCAATAGGTATTGCACTTGGGAAAAATGGGCAGGCTGAAATCAGAGGAACATGAGTGCAAAAGAAAACTGATTTTGAGAATTTCTTCTCGCTTTGGTTATTATAATCTGGTTGCTATAATATTTGTCTGAGAGAAATGTTTGCAGAAAAGGTCTTCAGAGCTAGTTCTAGGTGAGTATTTGACTTGACTGAAATGAGAAATTAATATATGAAATGAGAAATTAATATATGAAATGAACAACTAGGTGCTGTGTTCAGCAAGAAGGAGAGTCAGTTTAACAAAACATCAGAGTACATAATGAGGCTATGGGGATCACTTGTCTCTGTGGAGCTTTCCACCCATGCATGAATCACAGCAGCCCCCGGAGAGTCTCACCCCATCCCAAAGGTAAGGGGCTACACCACGGCAGTTTTTTGGCAATTTATGAGCAATTGTTAGAGAAGACAAGGTCAAAAAGTCATATTTCACCCTGGGAGCAGAAGTGGTGAGCAGATGGGGGGAGTTAATTCCTGGCCTTGAACCACCTTTGAGATAGTCCAATCTCTGGGAGCTTCCCATTGGTGTGGAAGGGCCCCCTATGCTGGGCAACCAACTCCTGCAGAATATAATGCTTTTTGCATGGTGCTTCTCTGGCAGAGATCAAAGAAACCTGCACCCAGTCCTCCCCCAGTACTACAGGTCTTCAGCCCACTGTGCAGAGCAAACATCCCTTTTCCCTGTTTTGGTTTTCTCAGACATGCAGAACTATTCTTAGAAATCCTGTTTCTGGCCTCATTATCTACTTTGTCTGTCTTGTATTGTAGCACTTTATTTTCCTTGAACAACATCTTAAACATGCCAACATATCCAGCACAGCTAATTTGCAGACCAGCAAACTTGTTTTCAGCACCTCTTAATCTCTTAGAGAAAGACTCCGCTTTATTTTCTGTAGCAGAGCCAGTCTGTGAGGAATCTGGTCTTTCATGGATCAAACCCTGTTCTAAAGTACAACTGGTTTCACATCTAACATACCCATCTGCCACACAGGACTTGCAAGAATGGATACAATTCCATTTACTGCCAGACTGCTTGGGTGGTGTTGGAAGTTTGTTTTCAAATATGATGGGAACAGAAGTCCTGCTTACCCCTTTCTCCAGTGTCACCTCAGCAATCATAAGAAATTTCCGAAAGAGGTGCAGCCAAGCAGCCAGAGAGAAGTGACTGCATAGTCTGACTGTCTCTCTCTTCCCTGTGAGCTGATGGGGAGGAAGAAATGACCCTCGAGGCTGTGTTTTTGGAAGTGTAACAGGTAAAAAGGAGCTAGTACATTTATGGAAAATTAATCCTTTGGGGACTGCACCTGTGGTGCAGGGGAAGCCCCCCCCCAGCTCTGGATGTCCTTATGCCACCTTATGACTGGAAGTTTGGAGGGAAAATGTTGGAGGGGGTGCCATTACACACTTGTCTTTAGGTGTATCTTCAGATTCAGATGAGCCCTGTCCTTGGCTGCTCCAGGGCTGCTGTCAGAGGCCCAACAGAGCTGGGTGAACCTTTGATCTGATGCAGTACTGACATCCTTATATGAAAAGCTTGGGTCTTTCCTTCTTAAGGAAGTGAGCAAGTTTCTGTTGCAAACTTAGAAAGGCCACTCTCACTATTTGAAATACACATCCCTGCTTACCATCCTCCTGGTTATATGTTGTAGAAGACCTCTGAGGCTGGAGAGCACTAGGATCTTGAAATCTGTGCTGTAGGGTATAGTGCATGCAATTATGGGTCTAAAAATTCCAGTAAAGAATCCAATATTATCTACTGCTCCTCTCACCTTATTCAGCCCCTGAAGAAAAAGACAAATGCACTTTTCTCTCTATGCTAATTGGAGTGAGGAAGGAGATAGATGGTAAAACCTACTGATAAGATTTAGACAGAGGTGCCAACTATTCCCAAGAAGATGTCGAACATAAAGTGTAAAGCTTTTCCCAGAAGAGCAATTTCTAACCACACTGCTAATTCTGCAAGACAAATGCAAGAGAAGCACTTACTGTTTACTCTCTCAAATAAACTTCAAACGCAGCACAGACCTCCTGTACTCCCAGGCATAGACAGGGACATTGCTGTGATGTCAAATTTGTCCACCACTGCTCCAGCATGTTTTACTTTCTAATTTATGGGGTGTCATTTGTTATGCAGTTTCCCTGTTCCCAGACCTTCCACACAGCACATTGCTAATGAGCTCCTTTTCCCTGAAGATAGGTATTGATAAATGCTGGGCAGGCAGCAGGCTGCCCTTTTTAGTGAAGCTTCCTCCCAATAAAAGCTATAATGGCAGCAGATGTATTGTAGAATCAAATGGGATCAATATGTTCTGCTCCGATTGAAGACAGTTAGGCTTACTCTGAGCAAAGCAGAGGTGAGTTCCAAAAGAGATGTTCCAGGTCTCATATAATGGGGATTATGAGACCACTGAGCCATATAAGATATTTTAAACCCTATTCAGCAAGCTTGCTGGCAAGCCTGCTGCATAATCAGGTATCAAATGGCCAGTGGTGTGGAGTCCATCCTGGTAACTTCCTTGTTTACTGTGATATTGAATACAGGAGCATCCATGAGAGCTTTGGAGAGTGCTACAGGAGCAGCCCTCTGCCCAACCTGCCTTATGAGGGCATTGCCTTTCCTGTGGCGTTCCTGTCAAAGTCAGAAACTGCCACAAGTGACTCATTTTCCATGACTGATCAGGCTTCCAGAGGAAGATATAAAAAGAGTTAATGGAAGCAGGGGGATGTTTCTGAGTCAGTTGGCCATGTAAATTTTGAGTGGGGCTTCCCAAATATAACTTCCAATATTTGAGTTAAGTGAATTAACAAGGAGCTATTGAAGCACTGAGCAATGAGCACTGGATATTTGGCTGCCACTATGTGGTTTCGATCATAGGCACATTGGAAGGACTGCACAAATTTCCTTTCTTTAGTAAAAGTCCGAAAATACCTAATTTGTGTTTTGGGTTTTTTTACAAACTTGTGAGATATATAACTACCTTTTTTTTTTTTTTTTGCATTGATTATGCTCATCCTCTCAACACTCCTTTCCTGTGACGTGATCTAATTCTATCTGGTTTCCTGATGGTAAATGAAAACATCTTGGGAATGCAATATGGGCACAGGCACAAACTTTAAAAGCAAGGAGTGATCAAAGACAGCGCTGGCAAACCACTGAACAGCTTCTAATTAGCTTTCAGCTATCTTTATAGCAAGCAAACTGAATGATAAGGAGTAATTATTCATACATAGGCCACATAATTTAGACAAATAACTTGTAAAACACAGCAATCAACCTGCATTGCGATCTCTTTTTTAATTAGAATTCATATTTGGGATCTGTGGGAGGATTCTTCTGGTTTAAAAGTGGGGAAGGATGTAAGCTGTAGGAATCAGAGAGGAAAAAGTGTAATAATTCACCTGGCTATCTAGATAAATCCAAGCCAAATGTAACATTCTTGCCTTGCTGCGTCGTTGCAAAGAACTAACCTTGCCACAGTGAAGCTTGAATATCTTTCCCTGTCTCAAAGGAGACACACAAAATATTCAAGGTGGTTTCTCCCTGTGTCACGTTATGTGAAGCAAGTGTTGCACAGTTAATTTGCTTTCAGCCTACGTTGTAAAGGCCACTAGACCTCCAATTGCTGTGCAGAATTTAACTATATCTTTTTCCAGGATATTAGCATGTATATGTTGGGTGGTACTTTGTTTTTTTCTTTCTGGGGTTTTAAACATTTCTGGGTCCTTCCTGATATTTGCAGCACTTCCTAATTAATGTGTCATGCATATTTAGTTAGTGTGCTGTGTGCTCCCTCTTAGAGATATTAATAAAGATGTTAAATAAAATTGGTTCTAGCATTTATCCAGCAATCACTTGCTCTTTGCCCTTATAAAGACATTTATGACAACACACTCTATCCATTGCATTTCTTCTCTCACTTAATATTCTGCTGCTATATTGGTCTTGGCTGTTTCTAATGGAATCTTCCTCAAATTACAATCAAGAGTCTGATATTAAGAATCTGGACTTTTGTATATAATTGAATTTTTAAAAATCTAATTGAACTCATGTCATTTGGACTTGTCAGCTTGTATAAAGCAGTGTAAAGATTCCTCCACTTGCAGCTTTGGTTGCTGCTGATTACGGTGTGTCATGGCAAGGCCCTTCATTATCTATTTTGGCTGATTGCTTCATTGCTTTCTAAAGGTAGATTTATTGCACTGTTCTTGCATGCATCTTTCCCTCCCTTTCAATGATTAGCCATACCTTTGCTTTCCTGCTCCTCCCACAACTCTTTGCCAATTCCCGCTCTGCTTAATCTTTGGAAATTACTCAGTTGTTACTCATAATTCAACTGATATGGAAATATTTTTTTTTCTGTTTAGTAAATATCAATTCTCAATATTAATACATCATGCTTGGAAAAACAGCAATACCATATTAAGAACCTATTAATGTACTAAAGTGCAATGAATCTCAGAAAGGAATAATTCATTCAAAATTTTGATGAGATCAGTTAATTTATTTTCTGAAAATTATCAGATTTGATTTAGCATTCAATTTGGGATACAGAACCAATCTTCTATTTATGATGTTCCTGAGAACATCCACTGCAAGTAAATTTTTTTAAAGATTTTTTTATCAGTACAATATCACTTTTTAAAGACTCTTCATGAATGCAATATGATGAAAAATCATGGGAAAACAGAGTGGTGTTTGAGGATGCAAGTATGGTTTAGATGAACAGTGCAAATACTTGTAGTGCAGGCTGGGTTTTCACTATGTTAAGGGAACCGGGGACTTTACATAAACTCTAACTAGCATAGAATGTGACTGCCAGGTTTCTTATGAAAAGGAGATGACAGGAGCACATTCGATTTATTTTGAAAATGTATTGGCTGCCAGTCAAATACCATACTGGTTTTGAAATTGCTTTCCTTGTTTGTAAGGTGTTCCACAGTCCCAGCCTATCTCTTTGACAGTCTTTGTCCTCACATTCCTGGTCAATCTCTGTGATTTACTCAGTTCCAAGAGTCCTCTAAAGACCAAGGACTTTAATTTCTTACTGGCAGTTTCTTCTCCAGAAGTCAAGATTGTCCCTGATTTTCGCTGCAGTCCTGGTGGAGAATTTCCCTGACCCAAGTGTCTCTGAGTTGGAGTTGGGCACACTGCTAAGTGCCTTGTTGAATTCTCAGTGTGACATTGTCTGCAGTTGTTTTGCACTGCACAGAGTAAGGGAAGAATCAGGCTTTTGCTTGTTTGAAAGTTAAATACAAAGTGGTAAATTCTTTTCCCAGTTTAGCTTTTCTGATGCATTGATTATACTTTAAAAAAATCCAAACCAACCCAAAACCACCAGAAAAAGACCCGAAACCGCTGAGGGTTAGTTTTCTGTGCCAGTCATTGTGCAATATTTTCATGACAGCTGCTAGAAACACATTTTTTGTCCCATGTCAGACTTAATCTGTTTTTTTCTTTCAATTATTGCACAGGAAATCTTTACAATTTATGACAGGTTTTTATTTTGTAAAAAATTAATGTCAAATATGCTTGTGAATTTGTTTCTCCACCACTTTTTTTTTCTCCTTTTATTGTTTTCTGCTTTTTTTCCTTTGCTCTCCTTTTTTGCCTGCACTTTCTATAAAGTTCTCCAGTCATGATTTTACGTGTCAAAAATGCCTTTTTCTGCCTTCCCACTCACACATATTGAGAAACATTCCAAACTTTTGATAAATTAGAGTGGTAATGTTGTAATACTCCACATTTTACCATGTTTCTTCAGCTTTGGAAAAACATTTGAACTCTTTGGAGTGTGCAACTCTTAGCATGACAGTGTGACATCAGGGGAGAGGGGAAGAAGAAGAGAACAAAAAGAGAAAGGAGCCAATATTCTTTCTCAAGGACATGCATCTATATATCAGCTTTTCTTTTTTTTCTCTTGAAGAAACATTTTCCTAAAAAGACAAACTCACCTTGCTTTCTGCACTAAACACACTAAACAGGTGGTAGATGGGACTGGAAATTTTTGATTTATTTTTACAACCACTTCGTTTATTTTCTCCAAGTCACTAAAGAACTTGATTTATTCTTTTCTTTTTTTCCCCCACAAGGATATCATCTTTCCCGCTGTTGTTTAATGTTTTACAGTTTAATTGAGTTCATTCCATAATTTGAAAACCGCAAATAGGCGTTTTTCTCCAGCTCAAATAAGATGGTAGCTTAGGATCAAATAAGCCACCGCCAGTGCCACCCACTGCCACCCATTACTGTGACCTAAGTGGGACCTGAAACCTGTCCACCTGCAGTGCCCCAGCTGCAGGATGATGCCTCTGTTGGCTCTTGTTTTCCAGGGTTTTGAACTTGTGAAAGGATTTTTCAAAGACATGGATATTCAACAGCACCAGCTTAAAAACTCCCAAAACTTAAAAAAGGAGCTGATTACTGGCCAAAGTTTTTATAGGCAGGTACCAGGCAGAAAGAAAATGAGTTATTTACAGTTGTGCTACCAATTAAGTACATGGGAAAGTAAAAATGAGTGTCCTCTGTGTATTCTTGCCTTTTGCATGTAGAACGTAGTTGTACAAAAGTAATAATAATGAATCCCTGCTTTCCTTTTTGCCTGACCACTAAAAATGCTTTTTCTCCCTGGGGAGACAGACCAAGATACTTAGCCAAGGGTGTGTTTTATTTCTCTCAGTACTTCTGCTGCTCTTTTTTCTTAAACCAGTGTGGTGTATACTCATAATTTTTTATGAAGCACAAAATAATTATAAACATAGCTGTGCATAGTTGCAGTTCTGCAAAGCCAGGTTCCTTTCCAATAGCTTCTGTTCTCTTCCCTTCTGCTCTTATTTTTAAATTTTTTCTTGGGCAGATGGTCCTACCTTCCTTCTTCTTTCAACATTGCACAGTGAAGTTTCTGTCCAGCTCCTTTTTGTTTTAGATGTGTGCGTGAATTTCATTCTGGTACTAAAGAGTGAATTAATGGTGCTGACTTCTTTACAGGACCATGTCAATACCTCTTATTTCATATTGGCAATATCGCTTCCATGTTACACATACTCCTTTGCCAAGGAGCAGTAATTTTACTGATTTACTAAGCTTGGGGATATGCACAAATGAAGGGAAAGATGAAATACTGCAAATTACTTTCTACTTTTGGTCCAACTGGAATATTCAGAACTGTCCTGGGCAAAATTGTAGTGCTTTGGGAGTAAAACAAGCAGAATTTTTGTGGTAGTTTTGTTTATTTGGATCAAAATTTGGAGTAGATTGCCTTTGTGTCTTGCAACATTTGCAACAAGTGGCGTGGGTCAGGGATAATTATCTGAAATAAACCTGTCTTTGGCCAATTTCTGTATGAAAAGCAAGTGAACGAACTAATGTTCTGCATTAGCAAGTTGTCATATTATCTTTTAGGTTTGTTAAGTGCTTACAATTTTTTCCTCAAATTTACTCTTTGAATCCTGAATTATCTTCAATCCACCTCAACAATTATATGCCTGGCAGTATCCCAAAGACAGCAGCAGCCTCTCCCATGGTGGGATGCCAGGATGAGAAATTACTAAAAAAAATCCAAACATGCAAAGAAAGTATTACTGTTTTTCTTAATGTATGCTTTTTGCAAGCAAGGAACCAGCATTTGCAACAGGGGGAAAAGCTTTACAAAATACTACCTGGATGCTAATGCTTTTGCTCCCTTTTTGGGTTGCTTAATACATAATAATGATCTTTTTCTGCACAACCTTCCTTTGATATTCAGACTCCATTGCAACGAACTGCTCCTGTCTCAGAAAGAAAAGCTGTCGTACCAGATGGGAGTGAATAAACACAAATATATCCAACAAAGGCAGTCCTGAGCTTGATGTAAAGTTTACTAGCAACAAGTTAGAAAGAACATAAATACAATGTACTATAAATCAGTATAACTATAGAAACACCATTAGAGGGAGCTCTGTTACTTAGGCCAATAGTTTCAATCTGACAGACCGGTAATCAAGCTGCAGATTTGACTAAAAAATAAAATAACTTCAGCTCTAAGCATGGCCATCAAAACAGCACTCTGAATGTGGGTATCTTTCTTGCTGAAAGAGCACATTGGTGTCAGGCTGCTCCCTATAATAGAATCTGTAAAAGGTCTAAAACTGACTCAGTCCTTTTTATTTTCCTTGTTCTCCCCTCCCTCCGTCTTCCTCAAAGTACTGAGATATTGGTTTGAAAGCAATTATTCTTTAGTCTTTCAAATGTGTGCTGTTTGTTCCCTTTTATTTTTTTGTGCATAATCCAGATGTATGTGTATAGTAACTGAGCACAGGAAAATGTGAGGCCTGGGATTGGAAAATTTATTCTATAATGTTATCTCTACAGAATGCAGAGTTGAAAGGAAATAAAAATGTGTCTTAGAATTAGCTAGTGATGAAATTTAGAAATAGTATAAAAGAAGTGAGAAAATATCACTATTCTCTTACTA
The DNA here is from genome assembly GCA_013398055.1 of Ifrita kowaldi. Lineage (NCBI taxonomy): Eukaryota > Metazoa > Chordata > Aves > Passeriformes > Cinclosomatidae > Ifrita > Ifrita kowaldi. The sequence continues at coordinate 943,925 of VZRS01008989.1, read as the reverse complement.
TATTTATGTCTACTTTAGAGTGCATGAGGTATAATTCTGTAATTAATGTGGTATTTTTTGCATTGCTTATTTTTCTTCCTTTTCTGAATCTTATAAATACTTCGCAGTTTACTAATCGGTTAAATGCTAGTCATTGAAAAATTATTGTTTGTTTCTTACCAGCAGTAGATTTGATTAGATTTCCCCAACTTTGCCCTACATAGTACTTAATGCTCATTCTTGAAAGGGGTTTGTGGCTGTCAGTTTGCCTCCTTCCACACCCAGTGATGCTTAAACCAAAGTCTGCAGAAGGGGAGAATTCTAAAATAGTTTTCGTCATTATTTGTTTTGTAAAAATAACCTAGCAGAGAAAAGGGGCTTAACTTGGGTCACTACCAAAGAACAGGTTGTAGTGAATGCTAATCTCTTATTATAGATAACAGTGCATCCATATGCAGCAGTTCAGTGTCAGGCACAAATTCTCAGGAAAGCAGGCTTTGCTGGCTCTGCTGTTGACAGAACAACTGCTATCTCTCAGGGAGGTTGCTTATGAAGATACCTTGAGATGGGATCATTCTCAATATTTTAAATTCTTGGTCCTAGAAAGCCAATAAATTTCGTCAGTCTAAACGCAGAAGACAGGAGAAATAAGTAAACACAGAAAAGGAAAACTGGGCTCTGCTTCCTATGTCCAAGTCCGAAGAGAGGAGCTCTCTTGCTCGTGTGCAGAGCCAAGGCAGTGGTGCTGGGGCTGGGCTGCAGCACAAGGCAGCGCCTAGCACGGGTCACACCCAGCAGTGCACAGATGCAGCAGCCAGACCTCGCTGTGTGCCGAGCGCTGGGCTGCGGAGAGCTCCCTGCCCTCCTCGGGGACTCTGCACTTCGCTGCCACATCCCAAGCCAGGACATTCATTGGATTTGAGCACTTGATATGAATAAGTGAAGCAATTTATAAAATGGCGTAGTCCCTGACTAGTTGCCGCAATTGTAATATTCCTTGAGTTCCTAAATAAATACGGACTGACTGAAGGATACCAGCCATATCCGAGCAAACAGCCATTAGCACTGGGTTTCTTTTCCTCCTCTTGTGTGGCCTCTCTCCTTACACTTGTGGTAGCTTGTCAGCACTTTCTTTAAAGGTAACACAAAGCCCCCTGAACCTCCCAAACAATGAAAAATGAATTACCATAATGTGTAATAAATAAGAATCGCCTCTTAAATCAGCCAGTGGCTTTGTTAAAGGGGTCCCAGAGCCTCCTGCGTTTCCAGAACTGCTATGAATTAGGTCACAGTATCCTCAGGAAAGATGGCTGGGGCAGTGGGGAAGGGGGATTTCTTAAATTTTTTTTTTAATTGCACGGGGACAGAACAGTAACATTCAGGGGAACGAGTCACAGTGACCAGCTCAGGAACCCAGGAATTACAGACAAAGCTGTGAAATAAAACTTAATAATAAAGAGGAGTGTTTAAAATTAATTAGTCTAGATAACCTGGTGGCAACACACTAACACCTTGGCTCACACTGTGGAGTGCCTAACCCAGGAATGTGCATTTCCACTGACGTGAAGCCCTTTGCACTGCCTTTTTTTTTTTTTCTTTTTTGGTTCCCCCCCAGAAATCTGTGGGACTATCTCTGAAGCCAGATCCCATACAATGGTCAGATAGCCAAGATCTGGTCCTTACGAGAAACTGAACTATTTCTTCCTGAAAGTCAAAGGAGACATGAAATCTGAGTGCTGACAAATGTGGGCAATATTGGGAAAAATGTTGAACGAGAATAAGAAATTAGTTAATGACACTGTTATTTACTTTGCCTGAATTTCCTCACCCTCCCTGGCAAACTTTTTTTGCATCAGAAGAGAATCTGGGTAATTTGAGACTTCAGTCACTAATCGCAAATACAGCAGAATACCAGAGGCAGTGCTTTACTGCATTTATTGTGGAGGAGCACTGATTGCGGGCAATTGTATTGATCCATTCAGCCACTCATTTCACTGCACTGGAAAATGAATAAATTTTGACAGGTTTTGGCAAGAACTCATTAGTCTGTAGCTTAATGCTTAATAAACTGTCATCTCCCCTTTAACAGTGTAAGACCAATTGCCAGACAGCCTGGGGATGCAGGGGAAATCTGAGGACTTCATTTTTATCAGAATTTAGATTAATAAAATACCGGATGATATGAGAGTGAATGAACAGAAATGCATACATGAAACAAGTAAGCAGACAACCTACCAGCAAAATGGAAAGAAAAATTCTCAAAACTTGGAAAAATTTAGAGGGAGATTGGAATTTAAACCTATTTTGCTGTGGCAAAAGCATGAGCCACTGTTTAAAGTTCTTGGAGCATCACCTTCAAAATTTTGTAAAGTCAGGCTGTTCCTGGTGGTTTCAATGGTATAATTTCCTGTACTCCAGATCAATTGTGTTTAAATCTTCTTAGCATGTTAATTGTCAAGATTTTGTGAATGCGAGGAAAAAAGCAACCTGCATAAAAAAAGCCATAATGCAACATTCTGCTTTAGTAAATGATTGATTGGCTTCTTTGCCCCCTATATCTAAGATCAACCATTACTTTGAACAATAAAAAGATTTTTCTCAGGTTGTGATAAATGCTTTAAATACAGAATGATCTTTCTAATAATTTTTGTTGTGTTTTCAGATGTGATATTATATTTCATATGTTTTCCCAGCAAAGCCCTTGATTTTAATTTAAAGTGCCATCTAAAAAAAAAAACCAAAAGGAAATGCACTGCGTAAAATTGATAATCCCACTTCTGTATCTATGGTGTCTGCTGTGCCAGATGTTCTGGTCTTTCTGTGTCTACTCTTTGTGAAGTTTTACTCTGGGTAAAAGTATAGGAAAGATGTCCATAGGTGGTACTTGAAAAAGTCCATCACAAACACGTGGGAAACAGTGTGAAATGGATTACTGTTGCTAGACCAGGGGATTTTTTTTTCCTTTTTGCTCTTATTCCAACTTGTCATCAAGCTGTTGTCCAATTCTCTCACTTGCAAGTAAAATTAATTTCCTTCATGTTTTAGACATGAAGATAGAAGACAGCTTGATGAAATCACTTGAGGATCCTAGTGACTCTTCCAGCTGAGCAGAATGAAATGGCAGTCCCATTTCTAATGCAGCTAAACCAGGTCTTCCGTCTCTTTATGTGGCAGGGACCTTGCCCTAGTGCAGCTGTCCCATCACAGCAAATGTGGAGGGGCATAACCCAGCCTCCAAATGCTTCTTCCCTTCCCATCTTCTTCAAAAGAGTTTGGGGCTCCTGAAATTGCTGACCTGCAACAGATTACGGAGAAAAGCAGTAGCATATCTCAGTGGTGTCTGCTCCTACGTGCAGTATGGTGAGACTAGAGAGAGTTAATGTCTGAAGCAACATTTATCTGTGGGATAGCACGGATTGTCTGTGCTAGAAAAGATTTGGCAGTTTGCTATTCTGGCAAACTTTCCTAGCGTAGCCACAGCTTATACTGGCAAGCTTGTGTTTTGTCTGTATGTAGTTTATACCAGTTCCCTGAATGAAATGTGCTATACTGGCAGACTCCTTCCCCTCCCACCCACACACAGCAGCATCTACTTTGGCATTCAGTACACAGCAGCAGTTTTGACTATAGATCTATTAGTGTAAGAAAAATCACACTCCTTGGTAAAAAGGGGGCTGAAAGCGTGGAAAAGTTGGGTAGAAATCTGTCTTTGCGCTGTAGATATATGGGAGAATTGTAATTGTAAAATGATTTACCAATGCCACTGGTGTAAGATTAGTACTCCCAGAATTGTACCTGCACTGGTTTGCTCCTACACTTTCCAGGTGGAGAGCCCGGAGGCATTTCTTCTCTGGGTTGCACAAGATTGGGGGGTGAGAAACTACAGCCATTGATCAGTTTACTCTTACAAATAACCTCTTTTCCCTTACAAAAAAACCCCTCTTTTCCTGAGGGGATGTGGAGTTTGAAATGCTGATGGCACAGAAGCCCTTGTCTCTGTTATCTCTTTTTATGGCTCTCTTTGAAGGAGAAAATCTCCCTGCCTGTGGCTGAGATAACAGGGAGATGCTAAGTGGTGGGATTTTTCACAGCACTTGACCATATGCAATAAAAGGTCAATTTGGACACACATCCCAGTGAACTTGGAAACATCAGAGTTTCACTGGTTTAATGTGGAAATCAAAGTGTTTCAATAGCTCTCCCAGCAGAGCTATTACCTCGTAATTGCTTTTTTCTTCATTTGCCCCCCACCTCTTAAAAGCACAAAAGCTACTTACTTTTAAGTTTAGAAAACTGTAAGTGGGTGGACTGGGATTGATTCTTGCCTGTCTCTAACAGGAGAACAAGGGTTCACAGGTAAGGGCTGTGGGGACCAAGACCCAAAACCCAAATTCTCCATGAGATGAGCAGAAAATCCTCTGGGTTGAGAATATTTTAGGTGTCAGGCTTTCACACGGGCTCCAGCCACTACTGGAGAAAGACTCATGAGAGAGACCCTCTGAGGGTTAGGGAGCAAACCAGACTGGGACTGAGAATCGGTGGAGCTGAAAATGGAGACTGGGAGAATGCTCCCAGGACTGGGAGTGTTCAACACCTTTCCCTTTTTTTTTGTTTTTGTTTTTCTTTTTTTTT